>ML856121.1:6723-27863 GCA_009831015.1 Picea engelmannii | reverse complement strand
TTAATAAAAAGGATAAAATTTTACCACTAGCATGATTTAGACCTAGACCTTAATTTTCGTGATTGGTGACATTTATTAGGGAAAATGTTTTTAAAAATTCTTATCACATTGTTCATCCTGAGGCCATCTAGGTTCATTCATTTATCAAAACAATGCGACGTACCCTTCAGGACGCACTAGGTTCTCCAAGGGTGCCACTCACCTCATCTGTCCCCTTGCGCGACATTCCCTTCAGGACACACTACGTGCTCCAAGGGTGCCACTCACCTCTTTCCATTTTTCTTGCGTGACGTGCCCTTCAGGATGCACCACATGCTCCAAGGGTTCCACTCGCCTCTTGACTAACTTGGTAGACATAAAAAACCCCTGGAGTCAATACTATGTTAGGTGAACTTGTGCGAGACTAAGGGCCTCTAAGGAATAAGGCCCTCGCCTTATTGTGTGCCCCTTAGAATCATCGTGAACTACTGTCGCATTCTTCCCTCACA
Source organism: Picea engelmannii (assembly GCA_009831015.1). NCBI lineage: Eukaryota > Viridiplantae > Streptophyta > Pinopsida > Pinales > Pinaceae > Picea > Picea engelmannii. The sequence goes on along the minus strand of ML856121.1, from coordinate 27,375 downwards.
ACATCGTGGGTCCTCTCAAACTAGGTAAACTTTAACCTATAGTTCCAGCCATGGTGGGAGTGCTAGTAGGCTGTGGCAGGGTTGTTGTCGACACCTCTACCTCAACATCTCTGGTAGTCCTGCGTGACCCCTTTACTCCACATGTGAGTCTGGTCGGAAAGCTATCGTCAGCTTGCATCAACACAAATCATGTCAGAACATATCCATATCATATCATCTAATCAGATGCACTAATAACACAGTAAAACAATCAAACCCCAATGGTACACTCCCTGACTCGATCCAAAGTCCAAGGGGTTCCGTCAATGCCTCTGCATCCTCGAGGTCCAAAATCCTACACACTCAGTAAAACCAAGTCAATAGCACCTGTCTATGTCAATGCAGTTAAACCATGTCATCAACCCATGATGCCTCATAATCAAAATCGAATGTTTTAATAGCATAATAATTCAGATCACTTGTGAGCAAGTGTCCTCTAAGAATAAGTTCGCTCAGGGTGCCAGAGCGGGATGTTACAATAAGGAAAAAATGGATCGATAATTTCGAGAAAGGAAGAAGGTGCAACAAAAGAAGAGATTGGAGTGTTGCGAAGAGGAAACATATTTTGGTATAGTAGGAAGAGGATCATGGTTTATAGAGAAGGGAAACATGGTGAGTTTGAGGAAAGAAAAACTAGTGTATTGCTCCATATCAAAGGAATTCCATGCATAGAAAGAAAGGAGAAGGAAAAGGACCATCAAATTATTCCAACAGAAGCAGATCAATTACATTCCATTATCCCCACTCAATCTAGAATCTGTTTCAAACCCACGACCCGGTGTGCATATCCAAGGTTTGAGGTAAGATATGAAACTTTGTCACTTGTAGTTAGTGAAGGAAGCAAGAATAACAATAAAGGTAGTTTGAGTATTGGAGCTAGTACGCCGACCCAAATTCAGTTAGTAATACTGAGGAAGAATAATATGCATTACACAATGGCGGGGCTAGACCCCACTTTGTGAATGTCTATCTTCCACGAAGTAGGAACAAAATATTCATGGAAACTCTTTTTTTTTGTGAAGCAATATGGACATTGAAACATGTCCATTATGACGATGAAAAAATTGCGTAGTTACTGACAACATCCAGACACTGTGCATTACTCTGTTATATGAAGTATCAATCAATTATTCCCATGGTACAATCTAGAATATTGGAAGACATTAGGAAAGCCATGTTAAAAGAGTTCTAGATATCGAAGTCCGAGTCACAATGTATTACGAAGATAAAAGAGATCAAGAAATTGCAGAATGAATGAGTATGGTATTTTGATCAGATATTCAAGATATTGATGGATCAGTTGATCTTCCATATTCCAGATGAGCAACATAGGGAATGTTTCATTGTGGGGTTGTTACCACAAATACAATGCCCATTGACGTAGCAGAATATTATGTCGCATTTAGAAACACTAGAGATCACCGTGAAGTTGGAAGCATCCCCTATAGGAGATAATGTCGCAGGGATGGCTCAGGTTCAGTCACAGTTAGCAACATTGCCAATTCAGTTGTAGGAACTTACTTAAGGGAAGGAAAAGCGTGAATAATTATGGTGTGTTACATGCAGAAAGGAAGGTCATCATAAGAATGATTGTCCATCCTTTAAATATGAGTTGGCTAGAAGAGATATAAATCCCTAGTCATAGGAGGAGAGGTATGGTGTGAGATATGGAGAACAGTGGAGAGTGTTTTAGGTGAAGGTGTGTATGTATATTTTTTACCAACTATCATTATATATTAATGAATTTCTTCTTTTCTGGATTTCAAATTAGTTCAACTTTAAAAATACAACAAAAACTAATATTAATTTTACTTCAAAATATGTATTACCCATATTTTAATGAGTTACAAATGGATTTTTTCTTTTCTAGATCTCAAATTAACTTATCTTAAAAAATACATAAAAAACTAATACTATTTTTACTTCAAAATATTTATTACTCATATTTTAATGAGTTCCATCTTTTCTAGATCTCAAATTAACTTAACTTAAGAAATACATAATAAAAGATGATACTATTTTTACTTCAAAATATTTAACTCTTCTTTTTATCTTTTATTTTTATGTCTCGAAAATTATACACGTGATATTTATTTACCAATTTTTTTTTTTATAGACTTTGATTTTAATCTAGTTATACTATCAAATTTTATAAATAAAATTGATATCTTATTGAAATTCTTTATTTCTAAATTTAAAATTAATTTAGAATGTATTAAAAATTAGATTTTGCTTTAAAATATTTTTTTTTTGGTTTAAATACTTTTAATATTTCATTTAGTTTTACAATCATGGGATTTTAGATGTTAAGTTTAAGTTTTATAATTTCAGTGAGTTATTAATTAATGTATGGTATGTTACAATATTTTTTTTTTCAATTTCTATTTTATCATTTTCATGATAGTGGTGGTGATGGTGGTGTTGGTTGTTAACATTCACTAACATCAATAATGGTTTATTAGACCTTAAAAAGCTATAAAGAATTACTTGTTTTTCTTTAGAATTTTATTTACCTGCTTGAAAATCTATAAGAGAGGAATTCCTAAATCCCCTTGGCTTTGATGAGTTAAAATACTAGGAAGGTCAATACTTTCACAAATATTTTGAAATTGAGATATAACGTGGGTGTACACAGGACATTCTAAGATAAAGTGCTTTTCATTCTGAAGCCTCTTATTGTCACTAAGGTGAGAAATTTTGTTAATCCCTAGAAAAATCCCCATGTTATGTATAAAACCCCTTATTGTGCCCTAGATATTAAGTTATTACATTTCTAATGTTATATTTTCATGTAGGAAAGAACCCTTCATTGTACCCTTTTATTACAATTGTACCATTTGTATCCTATATATATACAAAGGAGACCTAGTCTTAAGATCATATTAACTCATATGGTCTTGTCTTTTGAACTGGATATATTATAAAATGAGGTTTCCTCCTTGAAGTGGAATATATCCATTGATTTTTAATCATTTTCAAGGCGTTGGTTCATAACATTTTGTATCATAGCATCGATCTTATGGTTTTTCTGATTCAAGCAAGTCATCTTGGAATTTTAACTACAACAATTTTTCTAGGATGAATCATACAACTAAATTTGGAATTGCTTAGGATACATAATGAAGTACCTCTAGTAAAAAATTCATGTTTTGGGTCATTATACTTTTTGAGATATAGGCTATGGAATATAGGGTTTTTGAATCATCCTGGATTTAATTTTAAACAAGTCATATTGGGATTTTTGCTATAAATATTTTTTTGGAAGGTTTCACATAGTGAGATGTTGTGGAGATACATGTTGTAGTACAGGTGGAAAAAAATTTAGGTTATGTTTCACTATACTTTTTGGGATACAGTCCATGGAATACAAGGTTTATGACTAATATTTAAATCAATTATCTTCAGACTTTTTCTATAATGTTTTTTTAATGAATTTTGAGAGTCAGAAATTTTCAGAATCCCGAGTTGACACTATGAAGTACATGTGATTTTTTTTTTTCATATTTTTAATCATTGTATTTTATGATATATTTCTTGCGGAAGTAAGGATTTTTGTACAAGTTAATTTCTATTGATTTTAAGAGATTATTCCATGGTTAGCAAGCTCATTTTTTGCTTTTTTTAGAGACATGGTATGTTGCCTTTAAATAACACACAATTTATTATTAAGCTGGTAAAACTGTGGTTTGGGAAGAACACACACATGGTTTCACATGGTTACTAGAAGCACATTGTTTCACCTATTGAAACCCTTGTAACCCTTGTTGGTACCCCTTCAAGTAGTGCCACATTATATAATACATGTATATGGAATATCACTTCCGCATACCTTTGAGTATATAGGAAACTTCTTAGGTATACTTGAAACCATCCTTAGATAAGTTATTGTTCCATCTTTTTGCTATAATACATCTAGAAAAACACTTGGGGAGACCACTCTCTAGTACCTGGGTATTTGGATAGTATTTCTAAGGGAACAATTGAGCCTCCTTAGTTAGTTCTCTGAGATATTGGGTCGATTACTATTGTAACGACCCCTTCGTTACGACTACAAGCAAAGCATAAGTGGATTTTTTTGTTTTTGTTTTTAAGAGTTAAGGGGCAAGAAGGCAATGACGAAAACAACTTGAACACACCATAGATGACGAACAGAAGCATGCAACCTAGGCAACATGAAAATATGACACCACACACAGGCACACGGGTGATTGGGTAAAACATGCACATAATAACATGGAGGAACGACTACCTGCCCGACACAAACATGACCTCATCCTGACACAACATCCTAGATGAACAAGATGAGAAACTCAAGGCGTGCAAACCCAATGCTTGAAGGCATTCAATCCATGCGCCAAAAGAAACCTACAATTCCTGACAACACTCACTCATAACGCACCGACTCCGGCCAAGATCTCGTTCCCCGCTATCCCATAGGGTGTTACATGATCCCCTCATCAAGAATAATGCCATCCTCAGGTGATAGACATGTCGACAACCTTGGCACCATTCATCCTATCGGGGCCGAGGACTCTAGATAAATCCGATGCACTAGAAACTGAATACTGACATAGAGACTATACCCACACCCTGAACAAAAGATCGACGAGACACAAGCGGAATACTACCAGGGAATTCACGCTTTGTCAACCACCTGACCCATTCATCAAGTCTAAACTAGTCAACAATTACAAATTGTTTTGATATTGGGTATCCATCGAAATTTAGCAAGTCTAAATTTTAATTTGGTTTTCAACTTATCAACTGATTAACAATTAATGCAATCCAATCGACCATTCTACTTTACACCATAGTCATTAAATTCAATCAAATAACATTCATTACGAATCAATTCAGTAACTCTACATTACAATTTAATCATTAACCACAATTTAAATTAGCAAGTTTAACCTCTACTTGGGTCAATACTTACTAATCTTATTTAATCATTAATCACAGTATAATTGGGCATTTTCTAAATTAATCCCAATTTAAAACCTAAATATAAATATACAATATATAACCACCTTCTCCATATCAATGGTGAATGCTACGATTACAGCTCTTGTAAACGATTAAATTACATAAGCTTTCTATCTAGTAATCGTACCCAAAAATAACTAGCTTTCTATTCACCTTAAGAAGGTAATATGTTGACCATTAACATTGTTGTAGCAATACAGATAATCATTAACATAACTGCTGACCATTAACATCGCTATGGCAGTTATCCTGGCAATTAATAAGACAATTAACATAGTATTTAACATTGCAATTAACATGGTAATTAACATGGCCAACATCATCGCTGTAGTATTTAATGTTTGGCAGTGAGAATGCTGGGTACACTCAATGTGAAGGAGAATAAAAAGGACAATACAAGACTGTAGAAGGATCAACTCGTGGTCATTCGACAGGCCAAACGCAGTCAACATTTAAGGAAAATTTGTGTCCATTCTAACAAATGAAATCATCATTCTAACTAGCAAATTTGTGTCCCTTCAACAACGAACTCAGTCGCTCATTTTTAAATGGAAAAATCGTGGGCATTCAACAACAAATCAGTCAACTTTTAAAAGGCAAAAATGTGGGCATTTCACAACAATCTCAGTCAAGAATTAAATGACAAAATTAGTGGGCAAATAAACAACATATTAGTCAACTTTTAAAAGACAAAAATGTGGGCATTTCACTGCAATCTCAGTCACGAATTAAATGACAAAAATGGTGGGAAAATAAACAGCATATACGTCCACCTTTAAAATACAAAAAGGTGGGCATTCCAAAGGAATACACAGAGATCATTTCTTTGGAAAAATCGTGGTTAATAACAACAAACTCAAGCACATTTAATGGTAAAAATCATGGGCATTCAATAGGAAGACGTAGAGGTCATTTAATTGCAATTCATGGGCATTCACAGGAATCCAATAATAGTAAGTTTTAATGCTTAATTCAATCTTCAACAAGGGAAAAAATCACCCCAACAGTAAAACAGAATGCAGACAGAGAATTTAATGCGTTTGGCCATTTCTAGGATACCAATACAATGCAGACCGCGAATTACACAAACATTTATCCAATTCCAGTGTACCAAATATAAAAACCCAGACTTAGAAATTAAATTGATTCAAAATTTTCAGGATGCTAACATAAAAGTGCAGACTGAAATTAAATCCCCCCCCCTTTTTCTTTACATTCCAGGATACCAATATAAAAATGCAGATTGAAATTAAATATTCTACATTTCCAGGACACCAATCCAACGCAGGCAACAGTCAGAGAATGCAAGGATCCAATGGGAAAAATCATGGAAATGATTGTAGGGATTCTATCAGTCATGGCACAGAGAAAAAACCAACAAGGATGCAAGATAATCCATACGCAAAGGTCTTTGCTAGATGGAGAAATCAAACAATCAATCAAGGACAATAACAGAGGTAGACGACTGAAGGGAATGTCCTTCGCTCATCATCCAAGCATAGAAAAGCAGGGAGTTGATATCCATAGCTCTATTAACGCCAAAGTGATGATCGTAGATCAAGCTCCTGGCCGACTGCTCAGGCGAGGACTGATGAGCTAGGGACGAAAGGCAAAAACCTCCACAATCTTCACAAATCAATACACCATAGGGGAATTGAAGGCCATGGGAAGAACATTATCAAGCTAACGGCTACGGAAAAATTAATTCATCTACTAACGATAAGACAATCAATTTACTTACCAAATTAAACATGCAGATCCAAGCATAAATCCTACTACAATCTACCATGAAAAAATAAAGAAAGCATACCATTGCCCGATCGCTCTCTTGGAATTGATGTCCCGCGTGCTTCGTGCAACTCCCACTTGTCGACCGATGAGACCTCACTGGTACCTCCCATCCAACGCTAGGGGTACTCTTCTTTCCCCTTAGCCCCTCGAGCCGCAAAAGGGCCATGCACACTATCCAGAGATTCATCTAGCTCCCAGTTTGTCTCGCAAGGCTGAGCTACCACTCCTCACCGAGCTGGGTTTCCCAATTCCCACAAGTTAAGTCAGTCAAGCATAGATTTCTGCAGCGTAACGTTACGCGAAAAGAAGAGATCTTTCCTCCTTTTCCTCCCTCCATTATATAGAGTTTCGAACTCCTTTACCTTCCCAAAATCCCATTTTATTTAATGTTTAATAAATTAATTCATAAAAATTCCTCCCCATACAAGTGTCACCCATCCCCTTCATTCCTTCAAAAACTAATTTCCTTAATTAATTATTTACCCTTATTTCCTTCACCCACCTAGAGTAACTCCTAGAATCGCTCCTAGGTGTCCCCAAATTCCCGCACAGGTTTTAATGACTTTCCCCATTATTAATTTGCTAGTTTAATTTTAAATTAGAAAGTTCTTAATGGTAGATACCTTACTAAGTTTGACTTAACATTTTTTCCCTTGTGTTTCCCTTTTCTTTTTATGTTTCCTTCTTTTCCTAGTTTCCTAATTATTTTAGAATTACCCTTTTTCCCTTTTTCATTTAGAACTCAATTTGGCAGGTGTAGAAATTAACTTTTTCCCTTTTCCCCTTTATAATTTATAATTTTTTAAAAATTATCCTAATGTAATAAAACAACTATTCCCCCATTGTTTTTAATTTTTATCCCAACTGATTTTTGTAAAACACTATAATTGCTTATCCATTCTTGTCACAAGGTTAATGAATATTATCTTTATTATTTTTTGTTTATAAAAGGGTAAAATTTTACCCCCAGCAAAGATTAGACCTAGACCTTAATTTCCTAGGCGGGGTGACACATTTTTTTTTTAGGGAAAGGTTTCAAATCTTCCTTAAACATTTATTTTCCTAAAGCCATCTAGGTTTATTCATTTATTAAATAACCACGTGATGGGCCCTTTGGGATGCACTACGTGCTCTAAGGGTGCCACTTGCCTCTTTATGTTTCTCTTGCGTGACGTGACCTTCGGGATGCACCACGTGCTCCAAGGGTGCCACTTGCCTCTTGACTGACTTGGGTCAATACTTACTAATCTCATTTAATCATTAATCACAGTCTAATTGGGCATTTTCTGAATTAATACCAATTTACAACCTAACTAATACAATATATAACCACCTTCTCCATATCAATTGTGAATTCTAGGATTACAACACTTGTAAACGATTAAATTACACAAGCCTTCTATCTAGTAATTGTACCCAAAACTAACTAGTTGTCTATTCACATTAAGAAGGTAATCTGTTGACTATTAGCATCGTTGTAGCAATATACATTGTCAATAACATAATTGTTGACCATTAACATCACTGTGGCAGTTATCCTGGCAATTAATAAGACAATTAACATAGTATTTAACATTGCAATTAACATGGCCAACATCATCGATGTAGTATTTAAAGGTTGGTAGCGAGAACGATGGGTACAGTCAATGTGAAGGAGAATAAAAAGAACAATACAAAACTACGGAAGGATCAACTTGTGGTCATTCGAAAACCCAAATACAATCAACATTTAAGGAAAATTCATGTCCATTCCAACAAACACAATCATCATTCTAACTAGAAAATTTGTGTCCCTTCAACAACGAACTCGGTCACTCATTTTTAAATGGAAAAATCGTGGGAATTAAACGACAACTCAGTAAAATTTTAAAAGGAAACAATGTGGGCATTCCACAACAATATCGTTCATGAATTAAATTGTGACATCCCCCCAAAATAAAATATTTCTTATTTTGTGTGTTGGAAATTTATTTCCGTTTTAGGCAAATTCGAATCTAGAAAATTTTTGCCATTTATGGCAATTTCAAATTTCAAATTTAATAATTGTATTTAATTATTGTGACTGTTGGGTAGAGATCTGTTTGGAATCAACTAACTATTTGACTATGACACTTGTATCAAAACATAACATTTTATATTAACTGCAGGAGGACAAATGGAATAGCCATGTTAAAAATCAACTGACCATGACTCCATGAGTAGGGAACAAGTTGGAACTGCCTTCAGGCTGATGATTACAAGTGGAAAATCAGAGATTTTGCCACTGGCAGCCCCTGAAAATCAGGGATTAAGAAAAGCTACGAAAATCCCCAAAGGAGGGAAAAGGCCTGGGCAAGAATATATATATATATATAGCATATGCGAGGAGGTAGGATGCTACCAAGTATACTGGGAAAGGATTCTTGAGCTCTCTTGCTATTATGAAAACTATGAATTGAGTGTGAGGCAAGAGGATCTTGTTGAAACAGAATTGCCTTGCTGTTATGAGCACTGTTGAGTAAGTGTGAGGCAAGAGGATAACTGTTGGAATTGAAGGACATAGCTGAGGAGGAGTTTCCAAGTTCGCCCTCATGGATTCATGGTCAGGCTAGGGGGTGAATCAGGCAATATATTTTGGCTTCCTTTTTCTATGGTTGGGAGGAACGTGGTTGTTCCCTTTGTCTTTCCGTGGATTGGAATCATATATGTTGATCTACCCCTCTCTATTATGAATGACTATGTTTTTATTTCGATGTCATGTTAAATCTGAACTGGAATGATGTCCATTCTCTGTCTGAATGATTTTTCTGATGCATTGTGTTGATTAAATTGAAACTGTAATGTTTTCCATTTTGTTTATTGCAGGGAATATATGTGAAGGAAATCTGTAATAATATTTCTATAAGTAAGTAAGGGAAGGAGGTGATTAACGTCAATGAGGTGGATCCTCTCTGTAGATAAATTCCCAGGAAAACAAACTTAGATCCCTCGCAACATCATTTATAATGACCAAACTTTGACGAAATGATATTCTTAATCATGTATTTACATAGATGCACAGATCTAGTACTATTTATGTTTAATGCATTGATTAAAAGAGGCTCTAAGTGATTATTATAGAATTTACCTTATACCAAAGATTTTATCCTTTTTACTCCTTCTGTGCAAGTAAAACTCTTAAGTCTTTATGCTTTTGGAATTCAAGAATTGTCGTATACTGTGGTTTGAAATTTGAAAACCCCAAAAACCCGAAACCCAAAATCCTGAAGTGTTGGTCCCACACCCTTTCACCTTTTGGTATTCGGCAGTTGATGTGTATTGTGGTTTGGCATTTGAAACCCCAAAATCCCAAAACTCGAAATCCCGAAGTGGTGGTCCCACATCCTTTCACTTTTTGGAATTCAGAAGTTGTTGTGTATTATGGTTTGGTATTGGAAACCACGAAATCCTGAAATCCTGAAACCCAAAATCCTGAAGTGGTGGTCCCACATCCTTTCACCTTTCAGTATTCGGGATTTGATGTGTATTATGGTTTGGCATTTGAAACCCTGAATTCCCGAAACTCGAAATCCCGAAGTGGTGGTCCCACATCCTTTCACCTTTCGAAATTCGAGAGTTGTTGTGTATGGTGGTTTGGTATTTGAAACCCCGAAATCCTGAAGTGTGGGACCCACCTTCCCTTTTTCCGCATTTCATAGGTTTGTATGTGTGGTTGTTTGGGCACTTGCACTCGCAAAAGCCCAAACTTCAAATTCCTGAAGTACTAATCACCTTTTGGGAGTTGCAGTCTGTTGATGATTGACTTTTGTGCTCACAAAAAACCGAACCCCGAAACCCGAAATACTCGTCATCTTGTCGCAAATTCAGGAAATGTTGTGTGTTGATGTTCGACTCTTATACTCGCGAAACCCCAAATGTCGAAACCCCGAAATGTTGGCCCACGGTCATTTCGTATTTCGGATTTTGGCAAAACAATAGGGTCCTTTGCTTTGTTCGGCACTTGTGGTCACCAAAACCTGATTGACCTCTGTTTTCTTCACAAAGCGGTAGGGCCTTAGAAGAAACTTATTGTTATGGGAACAACTCTTTTAATGTAATGAATGGACTGGTAAAAGAATGTTGGAGAATCTCCATCTTGGATAGGGGTATGGGAGTAACAAATCGGATTACAAGTCGATTGTATTGCAGACATAGGGTAATATTTTTATGTAGGTTTTTGGTCATAAAAACCCCAAAGTTGCTTCTATTGTTAAGATTGTGGTAGTATTATAGGTACTAGAAGATAAGAGAGTAGTTATAAATTTCAGGATCTTAATTAAACATTGAAGTGATGAGTAGATACTCATTATATTGTTGATTATAAAACTGAAGTTGGCTAGTAAGGGCAGTCGATGACAATAAGGACTCTAACAAATATTCAGACTCAAGTTTTCTAACAGAAAGCTTACTTTCTTGAGATCTCAAAACTTTTCAAGGATAAATGTACAAAATTTTATTTTATTTTTATGGTGATTTTGAGGTACATTACATAAATGACAAAAATCATGGGCAAATAAAGAACATATCAATCAAAATTTAAAAGACCAAAATGTGGGCATTCCACAACAATATCAGTCATGAATTAAATGACAAAATTGTGGGAAATTCAACCGCATATTAGTCAACTTTTAAAATACAAAAAAGGATTTTCTTGTTGGAAGACGAGAGGAGAAAACCTTAGCGAAGAACCCTAGCGAACCAAAGAACCAGGCCCCGTGTCTATATGCGGCCTGTGTGAACGTCAGTGTACTGCCATCCACGTTGCTGCTTTGCAGTTCAACACCTCACGAGGATCTTGCTCTCCACACAATGAGCACGGAAGAGGGGGGGAAACCCCCCTCGTACAACGACATAGCTGCCAGCGATAGATCTGGTACACGCGCCAAGAGGCCCGCCTTCGGGCCTCCGATGCATCTGAGGGAGAAATTTTTTACCCAGGAGCAAAGTCACGATAAAGAAATGGAACTCGAGCCCAACACATCCCATCCGCAAGCTTCCAAAAACTGGCTGCCAGGTAAGTGCATTCCACAAATGGAAAAACCATCGCTTTATCATATTAAATCTACAAGGGTGGGGAAACACACCCAATTTATGATGGACCACGCATTGATAGGAAAATTCCTGGGACTCTGGCCAACCGAGAGAGATCTCACTCACTGGATAAAGGACTGGTGGAATCCTAAAGGAGATTATGAGGTACAACTTAGCTCCAAGGGCTTCTTTACAATTATTCTGTACAACCTAGAAGACAAGGACAAAATATTCGACAATGGCCCATATTTCTACAACTCAGCGAGCCTTTTCCTAAGGTTCTGGACCGATAGATTTAGTCCAGAGCAAGAGGACTTCTCAAGAGCCCCGGTCTAGATACGGCTATACTCCCTGCCCCAGGAATTTTGGCTGGAAGAAATCCTAATGGGTATAGGAAACATGGTGGGACAATATGTCAAAACTTCAAAATCCACAAAAATAAGGAAATACACTTCATATGCTCGAATCTGCATCTACATGGACATCTCGAAAGCTCTACCAGGCTCTATCACACTGGAATACTAGGACGAGGACTGGAACCAGACAATCGACTACGAGCACATACCCTTTCGCTACAGAAATTGCCACGAGCATTGTCACTTGTTCAGAGACTACCCCTTGAATGCCTCATCCCCCAAACCCACCGAAGCGAAGCAGAAGGACAGCTTTACTAGTGTCACAGGTAGGCGAAAGAATCCAACAAAAAAACAGAACCAGAGCTCAGCTACAAGGGCCCCCTCCAAGAATTCCTTTGAAGCTCTTAATCAGCTTCAAAAAGAGGCGGAACTACAAAACCCCCTCCAAGCCTCAATGAAAGAGAAAGGTAAAATCCCTGAGATACCACACATAACTCATCCAAAGGAAACCACTCAGTCAATACAATCAGGTAGGGATGAAGACACCAACATGCTTATTGACGACACAGATCTGGCAAAAATAGACCTAGAAAAACTGGAGGAAGCCCTTAATCAAAAGGATCTGCAACATATTCCAGTAGAACAACTTAGGAAAGTGCACAAAGTTTTCACTAACTCCACGGTAGGCTCCACAGCTAGACTGGGCATCTTGTTAGAACCTATCCATGAGCCCAAAAAATCCATGAAGGAGAACAAGAGGCGAGGACACAAACCAGCCCAACATCTCATAAAGGAGGCAAGCCACTTAATGATCAACTCGTGCCAGATACAGAGGTTATCAGAGGGATATCTCCACCCCCGCCCCCCACCATCCTCATGATGAATACCATATCTTGGAACATTATAGGTCTTAATGGAAGATCTAAGCAGCGGATCCTCCGAGATTGCATTAAGACAGAAAACCCAGATATATTACTATTGCAAGAAACCAAATGTGCAGGACGGGAAGCGGAAAGTATTTTTTGGAGCAGCTGGAATGGTGGGGATTTCCTCTTTCAGGACTCTGTAGGTGCAGCAGGAGGACTGACCATCCTCTGGAACCCGCAAATGGTCACTATGAATCACCCCTTCTCCACAAAAGGCACCCTAACAGCTCACTTCAAAGCTTTAGACTCCTCCAAGGAAGGAGCCATCACAAATGTCTATGGCCCGCAATCCATCCAAGACAAGGAGGGCTTTATACAAACCCTGCATTATATTCAAACCCTCATACTCTCACCGCACTGGATTATTGGAGGTGACTTCAATATGATCCTAACTCTGGAGGAGAAAACTGGAGGATTAAAACGACTGGAGCCGGACAATGCCAGGTTCAAAACCCTAATAGAGCAATTAAATATGGTTGACATGGAAACCCGAAATGGGATCTTCACATGGTCTAACAAAAGGATAGGGCCCCAGCATGTGGCTTGTAGGTTGGATCGCTTTCTAGTAACAGAAGCACTCCTGGAAAGCGATCAGGCAGTGGAGGCCAATATTTTACTAAAATCAGGGTCGGACCACTGGCCCATAGTCTTCTGTCTGGACCCGGGATTCCCCACTAGGCCCAAGCCCTTCTGCTTTGAAAAGTTCCGGCTTACTCATCCAAACTTTAACCAGCTAGCACACACATGGTGGGCCCAGGCAGAAATTGATCATGGTACTCATATGTACAAGTTCCAACAGTGCCTCAAGAACTTCAAACTACTCATAAAAAGGTGGAACAAGTCCACCTTTGGCGACATTCTTCTCAGAAAAAGCGAAATTGAGAGCCAACTCGAAGAACTTCAGCGAACACTCATAGCAGGGAGCCGAACTCAAAACCTGGCAAGAGAAGAAGAAGGACTAATGGTGAACTTGGAAGCTTGTAGAGAGCAGGAAGAGATCCTTTGGAGGCAAAATTCCAGAGTCCAATGGCTTAAAGAAGGAGAGCGCAACACAAAATTCTTCCATAGGGCGATGACGCATCATAGATACATCAATCGCATCACTCAGCTGGAGGATGATCAAGGCACCCCGATAAGAGATCATGAACAAATAGCGGAAGAAATCAACTCCTTCTACCAAGATCTCCTCACAGAGACCAATACAAACAGGGAAAAGGCCATCCAAAAGGTCACCCGGCACATACCCAGGATGACTAATTCTGAGCAGAATACAACACTGATGAGGCCTATCACTTAGTCTGAAGTGGACTTATCTATAAAAGACATGCCCCCTGGTAAGGCACCAGGCCCTGATGGTTTCACAACGGACTTCTTCCACTACTGCTGGGACATGATCAAGGAAGAGGTCTGGCTGGTCATAGAAGAATCCCGAACATCCGGTCAGGTTCTCTCCACTTTAAACACGAACTTTGTTACTCTCATCCCCAAGGAGGAATGTGCCACTCACCCGAAGCAGTTCAGACCAATCTCCCTCTGCAATGTCATTTATAAAATAATCACAAAGGTTATGGCCAATCGCCTCAAACTGCTCTTGCCGACCATCATCTCTAAGGAGAAATCTGGCTATGCGGAGGTCAGACAAATCATGGACAGTGTCATACTGGCCAATGACGTTATCCACTCCTTAAAGACAAGCAAAATACCAGGTATTCTTATCAAACTTGATCTCTCAAAATATTTTGACAGACTAAGCTGGCAATATATGCGGTCGGTTTTGGAATCCTTCGACTTCTCTAGCCACTGGGTCGATTGGATTCTTAAGTTCACCTCTTCTCCCTTCTTTTCAATTCTTTTCAAAGGCACACCCTCCCGACCCTTTTTATCCACCAGAGGTATAATGCAAGGAGACCCCCTTTCTCCCTTCCTCTTTGTTATTATGGCAGAGGGCTTAGGCCGCTATCTCAAAGCGGCGGTCCTTGAAGGCTCTCTCGATGGGCTGCCACTCCACAACCTTCATCCGACACCTTCACATAGCCAATTTGTAGATGACACACTCCTCATGAACACACCCATGGTTAGAGAAGCCACCAAGCTCAATTCAATCCTCTCTGACTTCTCGGAAGCCTCTGGCATGCTGCTTAACCTGGACAAATCAAAGCTTTACTTCTTCAACACGCCAGCCTCGGTTCAGGATCACCTCTCAATACTTCTAGGAGTTTCCATAAGCTCCCTCCCTTCCACTTATATTGGCATTACCTTAACTGGAGAGTCAGCGAAATCTATCTCTTGGGACAATTTGCTATTATCTATATCCAACAGACTAAACAACTGGACTTTCAGACCACTGAATATTGCTGCCAGACTGGTCCTTCTCAAGTCAGTTCTTCAAGCTCTGCCCACTTATCTGTTTCCAGCACTGGCCGCACCCATCTCGGTCATCAAGGCTATTAGGAGCCTCCAATGTAATTTCCTGTGGAAAGGAAACCAGAACAACAAGAAATGGGCTTTAGTTGGATGGGACAAACTCTGCAAACCCAAAAAGATCGGAGGGCTGGGTATCCAAGACCCAGGGAAGATGAACCAAGTCATGGGAGCCAAGATGTGGTGGAGATGGCTGCAACACCCGCAAGAACTCTGGGCATAGATCTGGAAGCAAAATTATGCCCCAAATGCACAATCTAACCAATTAATAAGATTCAATGAACAGATGCAAGGCTCCAATATTTGGAACACCGCCTGGCGAAATCGACCCCTGATACAGTGGCATGCATTCTGGGAGGTAAGAAATGGTGAAAGTGCACTCTTTTGGCAGGATTCATGGAAACATCTGCCCCCCCTTGATGATATGGAAAGCCTCCACACAATCAATCTTAAGCTACAGCAAAATGGCTTCAAAACTGTTAAGGATTTTTGGATCCCAACTCAAGAAAGGAAACCATGGAGAAAATGGAAAACCAGTAGAACTAATCTTCAGATTACGGAGGAGATCAACCTTCTACCGTGGCAATATTGCATGCAATACTAGAAAATTCCAAGTAAAGAAGGACCGGATGTTCTTAGATGCGGCCACTCCACCTCTGGCATTTTCTCGGTCAAAGAGGCTTACCATCTACATGGTAATCCTGCAAACCAGATCCCCGATTCCATATGGAGCAAAGTTTGGCATCCTTTTCTCTGGCCGAAGGTCTCCTTTTTTCTTTGGCTCATAGCTCAAAATCGTATCCTCACTTGGGACAACCTGCAAAAGAGAGGCTTCACAGGCCCCTCTAGGTGCACCCTCTGTCAACACAGTGAGGAAACCATGGAACACCTCCTCAATAATTGCTACTATAGCCATCAAATTTGGGACTAGGGATCCCAAGCCATGCGACGATCCCAACAGAATTGAGATAGCATACGTGACACTTTAGTAAATTGGGAAACAATATCCTTCCACAACCCAATTCTCCAACACATCTGGCAACTGCTCCTGGGCTTTACACTTTGGTCAATTTGGAAAGAAAGAAATAAGAGAATCTTGAACTCCAGACAGTCCCCCTCCTTCACTACTTGGGAAATGGTTAAGCGGCTCATCCGTGAAACCATTCAATGAAAGTCCTATCTCCATGAAGACACGCAGTGCAAGCCCGAGGAAAAGATCATTCTGGAAGGTTGGAACTTGCAATTGCGCATGCAGCCACAAGGGAAGACCAATTTCAGGAGGGTCAATAGTCCCACTAATTGGACCCCACCCCCCCCTGAGTTTCTCAAGCTCAACTTCGATGGGGCCTCCAGGGGTAACCCTGGGCTAGCCGGTTTTGGGGCCGTCCTTCAGAACCACATGGGCAAGATTATTCATATAATCGCTGGCTTTTTGGGAAAAAATACGAACAACATGGTGGAGCTCACAAGTCTAGTAAGAGGCCTCCAAACCGTTGTTCAACATCAGTATCATCGGCTGATTATTGAAGGAGACTCCCAAGTAATAATTCAACTTATCTCCAAAATCCTTCACGGTATGCCCCCCTGGCAGATCTCCCCCAGCTGGAGACTCTCTAGACTTCTGGAGGACTTTGCAGATCTTACCAATTCCACTCTCACCCTAATCCCTTCTCATGTTAAACGAGAGGCCAACAAGGTTGCGGATCACCTGGAAAATACAAGAATTGATGAAAAAGTAGAACTTATACATTGGCAGGCCCAAGCCTCTGAAGAAACAGACCTCTCAACGTGTTGCAGAGACATTTCTTGCAGATATTTCCCAACCCCGGATGGGGTGACACACAGCTATTTGGTGACAGCTGGAGGCGCACTCGGCCTGGGCTTAAATGCCGAGGGCCGCCACCCACAAGCTATCATTAATGATGGGGGACAACCTTTGCAGCAGACATAGGATGGAAGTACTCCTCCCTCACGTGTTCATTAACAACCATAGCGCACTCGGGATGGGAGAGGCTAAGTGTGGGCAGATGACCTCGACTCCTAGCTATGTGAATTTCTATACGCCCAGACAACGCAGGGCTGTACCTGCCTCAGATCTAATTCTCGTTGGAACGCTCTGGTGCAGCCCATCTTCTTTTGTGCCCAGACTCTCAACACTTTCGGTGTATCTTTCTCTGTATGATGCGAGACAGGTTAAGCTTGCTCGTGCCCTGCAACTAAATTTACTTTTGTCTTAGCTCACTCGCCTTTTACTGTATTCACTCTGTTCTCTCACCATGGCTCGGAAAAGAGGAATACCTCACCGTGGTGCGGCCTGGGATGCACACAAGGTGCAGCGGTGATGGAGAGAGCAATTGGAGCACGCCTTGGATCTGACGACCTCCATTCTCAGGAAAAAATCCAGGGCAGAGAAGTTGGCGCTTCTCGCCACCATAGTTGAACCAAGAGCCAGTTGTACCCGTGACGTTAAGACCAATACCCCGGAAGACCGGCAGGATGGTGGAACTGAGGAGGAGTTTCCACTCTGCGTAGTGGTGGAAGACCCGTTCATGGAGGACTTGACGATAGTGGAAAAGACTCATGCCACTGAGGTGACTCATCAGGAGAAACGCACTCCCATCCCAGCACAGGACGACTACTTCCCCGACTGCATTGTCGAAGAAATTCCCTGGCCCGGCGACGACAATGTCAACAACCATGACATACAGGCGAAGGAAGTAGGAACAATGAGTGCAAAGGTTACTGTGGAGCAGAGGGAGTTTGATGTTGGTTCTGGAGTGGCGATGGACTCGGTGGATGTGGGTGGCAGATTGCATGGTTCTCTCCTCCGGGAAGAGCACCTTTCTCTTGGGTTTGACCTTCGTGGCCACATGTCTGACCTGGAGAATCGGGCCCGCATCATGGGACACCGCATGGACATGCTCCTCGATGCTTTCTCCAATGCACCAGCTCAGCGAAAATGCCCCCTTTGCGCGCAAGCTTTTTCCATCCCGGCTGGGTTCACGTGGCAGAAGGGCGAGGATGACAGACCACCTGGAACCTAGGTTTTTATGCTCTTGGTTCCTAGTTTACTTTGTTACTGTTTTATGTATATTTGGACTGTAGAAATCTGTCCTGGTTTCCTCCGGGCAAGATAGATGCTACTTTGTTTTACATTTTATCATGCTACTTGGTTTTACGTTTTATCATGCTACTCTGTTTTACCTATGCTGGTTTCTGGTTATCGACAACATTTTTGGTGACTCCAGGCCTACTTTTTTGTACATTCTGCAAAAGTTTTTTGCCTCTCTAATATAGAAGGTTCCACCTTTTTTATTTAAAAAAAAGAAGAAGACAAAAACGTGGGCATTCCACAACAATCCCAGTCATGAATTAAATGACAAAAATCATGGGCAAATAAATAGCATATCTGTCCACCTTTAAAAGACAAAAACGTGGGCATTTCATAGGAAGACACAAAGATCATTTCTCTAGCAAAATCGTGGTTAAGAAAAGCAAACTCAATCACATTTAATGGTGAAAATAATGGGCATTCAACAAGAAGACGCAGAGGTCATTTAATTTCAATTTGTGGGCATTCAAAGGAATCCAATAGTAGTAAGTTGTAATGCTTAGCTTAGTCTTCATCAATGGAAAAAATCAGCCCAACAATAAAACGAAATGCAGACAGAGAATTTAATTTGTTTGGCCATTTCTAGGATACCATTACAATGCAGACCGAGAATTACACAAACATTTATCCAATTCCAGTGTACCAAATATAAAAATAGACTTAGAAATTAAATTGATTTTTCATTTTCAGGATGCCAACATAAAAATTAAGACTAAAATTGAATTACTCCCCCTTTTTTTTACATTCCAATATACCAATATGAAAATGCAGACTGAAATTAAATCTTTTACATTACCAGGACACCAATCCAATGCAAAAAATAGTGAAAGAACGCAAGGATCTAATGGGAAAAGTCATGGAAATTATCACATGGAATCTATCAGTCAAGGTGCGGAGAAGAAACCAACAAGGACACAATATAATCCATACGTAGAGGTTTTTGTTAGATGGCGAAATCAAACAATCATCCAAGGAAAATAACGAAGGTAGACGACTGAAGAGAATGTCCTTCGCTCATCCTCCACACACAAAAGAACAAGGCATTGAGATCCATAGGTCTATTAACACTGAAGCGATGACCATATATCAGGCTCTTGGACAACGGCTCAGGCGAGGACTGATGAGCTAGGGACGAAAGGAAAAAACCTCCACAATCTTCACAAATCAATACACCACAAGGCGATCATGACATGCTAGGAATCAAAGGCCATGGGAAGACCAACATCGAGCTAACGGCTATGGAAAAATTCAGTCATCTAATAATCCTAAGACAATAAATTTACTTACCGAATTAAACTTGTATATCCAAGAATAAATCCTACTACAATCTACCATGAAAAAATAAAGAAAGCGTATTGTTTCCTGATCACCCTCTCTCAATTGATGTCCCACGCGCTTTTTGCAATTTCCTCTTGCCGACCGATGAGACTTCATGGGTACCTCCTAGCCAACACTAGAGGTACTCTTCTTCCCCCTTAGCCCCCCGAGCCATGAAGGGTCCACACACACTATCCATTGATTCAGCGAGCTCCCAACTTGCCTCACAAGGCCGATATACCACTCCTCACTGAGTTGGGTATCTCATCTCCCACAAGCTGAGTCAGTCAAGTATATGTTTCTACAGTGTAATGTTATGGAAACAGAAGAGATCTTTCCTCCTTCTCCTACCTCCATTATATAGAGTTTCGAACTCCTTTACCTTCCCAAAATCTCATTTTATTTAATGTTTAACAAAATAATTTATAAAAATTCCTCCCCATACAAGTGTCATCCATCCCCTTCATTCCTCCAAAAACTAATTTATTTAATTAATTATTTACCCTTATTTCCCTCACCCACCTAGAGTCACTCATAGAATTGCTCCTAGGTGTCCCCAAATTACCTCATAGGTTTTAATGACTTTCCCCATTATTAATTTGCTAGTTTATTTTTAAATTAGAAATTTCTTAATGGTAGATACCTTACTAAGTTTGAC
>ML856120.1:3484-20295 GCA_009831015.1 Picea engelmannii | reverse complement strand
TTCTCAAGATTGTTTTGATTCGCCTCGGGGTAAATATATACTTCAGAGTTGGTAGCTATCACAATTTTTGTGTTTGTAGCTAGAGTATGGTTATGGCCCTTATTTTTTATTTATCTTTTAAATCCTCTTATGTTTTTCATTGGAGGTCCTGTCCAAGAGTTTTAATATCAACTCACAGAAAAGTGGATTTGGGATCAAAAGGCTATCAAGTTGCAGTGCATCTATTTCTATTTTATACTAAACATTGTTTTGATTCTCCTGGGGCTAAATATGTAATTCCGACAAAATCTGAACTGGCCTCCATTGCAATTTTTTGTACAATTTATGGGATGTGATATTGTTCCCCATACCCATAAGGATCGATATGTATTTGTTTAAATACTTATAAATTGTTTAATTAGCTATTGAAGGTTAGACAATATTTAGCTATTGAAGTTGTTTAGTGACAATTGAAGTAATTTGGTCATTGTTGTATGTAGGTTTTGAAGCACTTTAAGCCTAAGAGTCCATGGCTGAGACCTATACAAGACAAGTGAATTCTTCCAAAAATCTCCTCTTCTGATTTCTCAGGCGTAAAATTAGAGTGTCCATGGTTGAAACCTATACAAGAAAGGGGAATTCTCCAACCAAAACCACCTAATTTTTCACCTGAGAAATTAGAAGAGGATCTTTCTAAAGAATGTTTCTTGGTATAACAGATTGTTCTTGGCAAAAGCTGAATGGTAAGGCATTAACAAGAAGGGTATGTCATTGACAAGAGTTTGTAGAGTTTAGAGTGATAAAATCTAGTTTTATTTTTATTAGAATTGTAAGGCATTGACAAGAAGGGTTTTGGCTATGAAAGCTACACTGTGAAAAAAAGAATCAGTTCCAATAGATTTCTATGATCCGAGAGTTGATTTTTTATAGGATCTGCATTGGAAGGTTGAGAAAATGAGACTGGTCAACAAAAACTTCATTGATTATTACTTGTTCCTAGACATGAAGCCTATCTTGATTACATTCCATTTGAGTCTAGTGGCATTGCCATAGTTTGGAAGCCTAAGTTTGAACCTCTCTGTAAATATAATTTTGTGGTGTTGCATGACTTGTTGGTCTTTGGAATTACATATGGATTGAATGGGAATACCCTATACATGTGCAAAATGTACACATTTTAACAAGGTTGTCTATGGAGGGGGAATATGTCTCCCATGCATTTCAATTTATGAGGAAGCATGATCGCAATAAGGATGAACCTAGCCTATATCACAAGTATGGTACATATAGGGCAGGTTATGGTGCCATAATTGTTACCTATGATTTTGGTCATCATAATGGTGTGTTGATGATGGTGTACTCAAGCTCCTCATAAGAACTTTCTCCTGAGAAAAGGGGCATTCATCTCTTCTCAGAAAACTTACTTTTGAAGAGAGTTCGTAGGCTTCTAATATCCCAGGGTGCGAGAATGACCCATTCTCACAGGCTTCCTTAATCTAGGTTGATAACTTCTTGCACTGTGCTACATAGCTAGGGTGCGAACTTTCTCTAAAGCTTGGGAAAAGATGAATTCTCGATGGTTCTAGAAGGGAATCTTCTAGAAGAATTGGTTGGATTTCGAATGGTTATCCTTGTACTGGATTTCTTGATATTGTGGGATCATTCTTATCCAAGTAACCATCTCATTCTCTCCTATATATTGATGTAATTCTCATGAAAAAGGTTAAGCAAGATTCATTGGAGAATTGGTGAAAGAATTGTGTGAAGGACTTAGCTTGAACAGGAGCTTGGAGACTCTAGAAAGTCTATCAAGAGGATTTGATATTCTTCATACAAGGATCAAGCAAGTGTGTGTGTTGGAGCCAAGAGCCACCAAAAAGGTTAATCAAGATTCATTGGAGAATTGGTGAAAGAATTGTGTGAAGGACTTAGCTTGAACAGGAGCTTGGAGACTCTAGCAAGTCTATCAAGAGGATTTGATCTTCTTCATACAAGGATCAAGAAAGTGTGTGTGTTGGAGCCAAGAGCCACCGAAAGAAAGCTTGCAACATCAAGGCAATCAGGTTGTAATCTTATACTTTCAATTAATATGATATAGTGGCATGTCCTTTTCCCATAAAGTCATTCTCACTTTATTGTGTAATTCCTTGATCATACACATAAGTTGGAAGTTGAATATATTTTGCTATCCTCACTTTGGTTGGTTTGTGTTGTCTTGGTCTTGACCTCACAAGAGTGTCGGAGTGAAGCGGGAGAAACAGAGATCCTAGGAAGCGATACAAAGGTATGTTACTTGTTCTTTCCTACTATCTAATTCAATGGTCATAACTTAGGGAAAGAGTCATGTCCTGTCCTATTTTGTTCTAGATCTAGGTGGATCTAGAGAGATTTGTTAGTGTCTGCACCTACCGATTAGTCCTATAAAAATCATCTCATTGATTACTAACCCCGAGGGCCATTTTTCTTGCTAGTTGATTGCAATCCATCTCATGTGTAAATACACCAAGGAATAATTCAACCTAGATGACCAATTTGTGACTAAATTATGTGTGAAGGGAACTAAATTGAAATGGTTTAAGTTATTAATAGTTGAAGTCTTTCATGCATGTGTTAATCCCCACACATAATCCACCCAATTCATATTTGGTTATCCATTGGTTTCTTTTGGGATGTGGAAATGGAATCCCATGTAGGGAAGATAACTTCATCCCATGCCCAATCAACAAATTCTTTCATTGCAATTTGATGCTTGGAAGAGTTGGAAAGACACTAAGAATTTTGCATTCAATGAGGCCACTTTCAACAAATGGTATGACTAGATGATTAAAGTTACTAAACCCATTTTGTGAATCCCATAGGTTCTACAAGTGAATAAATTTTGGTTTGCTATGAACATGGACAATACATTTATGCGGCCATGAGGGACTAATGTTGATAAATTCCATGCCAGTTATTTTCCCTATTACTTGATAGAATCATCTTTTGATAAATTCCATGCCATTTCTTTGCCCCATTTTCAATTGCAACAACCAATCCATCTCTGCCTTTGCTGAAGCTTGAGACAACCGATGATTTTCTCCGGGATCTTGTAGAATTTGGCAACCGAAATGGGCTGGTCAATGTTGAAGAAACCTTCAATGCCTTTTATGAACTTGAGAAAAATAATGCCTCGCCTCTTTTCAACAATTTTTTTTTTTAAAATATTCAGGTCCATCGGTCTTCCGACTACTACAGGTTGGACTTCCAACAAGAAACGCTCCCAGCAAAGCGTCATAACTACAACACGCTCGTCAATCGCATCGGTGGGATAGTGTCGGAATATTCGTCGATAGATCGACAGAGACCGTTGGTAGTTTTTCGGTTGTCCTTTGAAATTATATTTTTAAAGTTCATCAGTCATCAGACATTAGGGGAGTCAAAATAATGACGATAGTCCAACGTCGGAAAAAACACAGGAGATTTTCCGATGCCTATTTAACCCTCATAAGCGGTGGTTGAGCAACATCAAACATCGGGGGTATGACAATAGGGCATCGTAAATTCTGTCCATTTATATTAGTGACCAACTTAACACAATTTTCTTATTTCGGGGATACCTCACTTCTAACCACTTGTCCACTTATAACCACTTTATCCACAAATATTAAACTTTAAACTTCTAGTTGCAACTAATTTATTTTAATTATTTTATTATTGCAACAAATTAACTCATGATTAACTCCTAGTTTCACCCACTTGACTAGTCAACTTCTTCTAGGAGATTCTAGAATAATTTGACTTCTTTGACCTTCTAGATAACTCATGAGGGTTATCCAACTTCACAAGGCATAACTCTCTAACTGTGAGGCGTTATATGGCATTCCACATATCACCGGAAATGTAATGGCATGTATTATCCATATAGAATAGTTTTACCTACAAATATAGTAACCTCCATAACATTATACATAAAACAATATTAAGTCCCTTAACCATATTGTTGTAGCTACAGAAGTTGCTACCGAACTTTCTTAACTACCGAAGTTTCTACTGGACTTGCTTCAACAGTTGACATCAATGACAAAAAACCCAATTAATCAGCAATATCTCCCTTTGGCATTGATGGAAACACTCTGATCCAACACTAAATTCATATCATTTATGCTCCCCCTCTGACCATCGCTCCCCCTGGAAACATGCCTCTATGCTCTCTCTCCAAGCATCTAATTCTCTATCCTACATTTGATGAATCTCTCCCCCTTTGACATTAATAGAAAATGGAACTTCCTATCTAGGGTTACTCCCCCTAACTAAATTGTCCTTGGGGATGCTCTCCCTGACTGAACTCTTCCTAAAATTTCTCCCCCAAACTAAATTGTCCTATTTATGGTGATTCCTCATGTAAATATATGACATATAAGATAAGAATTCAAAATTATTCATTTTGGAGTAGAAATTACTTCGAGTCTCTGGTGAAGATACTCAAAGGCTTCCCTTGGAAGTGGTTTTGAAAATATATTTGCAACATGTTATTTTTTTGCCACATATTCAACTTTGATGTTCTTCTCTGCAACCTGTTCCCATAGAAAGTGATACTTTATTGGAATGTGCTTCATCTTGGAATGCATCACTAGATTCTTTGAGATATTGATGGCACTTGTATTATCACAATATATTGGGATGGGATCATCATACTCAACCTATATATATGTCAGAGTTCCATAGAACTTGTGTACAATATGTTGTTGTTGCCGGAATATACTCTTCTTCAGCTATAAACAATGATATTGATGATTGTTTCTTTCTTAACCAAGATACCAATCACTCACCCAAGTAGAATGTTGCTCCACTTGTGCTTCTCCTGTCATCAATGCAACTTGCCCAATCTGCATCTGTGTAGGAAATAAGTGATAAATCCTTTCCTTTTGGATACCATAATCCAGACTCTTTTGTACGCTTGAGATATCTGAATATCCTTTCTACTGCTAGAACATGTGATTCATTTGGTGTTGCTTGAAATCAAGCCACTTGTCCAATTGTCTGCATTACATCTGGTTTGGATGTTGTCACATAGAGTAAGTTTCCAATCATTGACATGTACTTCCTATGATCTGTAGACTTTGAACCATCATATTTTCTTAACTTGCAATTGGTTTGCATAGAAGTATTGATTGGTTTGCAATCTTTCATTCCGAACCTCTTTAGTGTTTCTTTGATATACTTAGTTTTAGAAATAAAAATTCCTTGGTTTATTTGACACCTCTGAAGACCTAGAAAGAAGGATAGTTATCCAAGTAATGACATTTCAAATTTATTATGCATATCCTTTGCAAATTTCTGGCTTAACATGTCATCATCACGTCCAAAAATAATATCATCAACATAAACTTCAATTAATAAAATATTATCTTGACTTACCTTGATGTAGAGGTTGTTGTCTGCATTTTCTTTTATGACCACTTGTTGTTGTAGATATTTTTCCAGTGTAGAATACCATGCTCTAAGGGCATGTTTTAGACCATAAAATCCCTTCTTCAGCCTGCAGACATAATCTTTATTCTCTATGTAACACCCTGTTTCCCCCAACTTGTAAATATAACTGGACTGGCCAAGAACTATGGAAAACTCATAAATGTGAATATGTGATGTAAATGGACCTTGGGGAAGAGTTCAATGAATGTGAATAACATTCTGAATTTATTGCAGGACTGCTGATGAGGGGATGTGCAGAAAAAGAGACCATGATGGCGGTGGAAGGCACCTGAAAAGGTGGCATTAACTTCCACCGAGAATTAAATACCGTATTTGGACTCCACTGGCCCAGAGAACCAAAAGAGGCTTGATGGCCCTGAAAATTAATGGCTTGCAAACTAGTAGGCGGATGGCTTGATGAGGGATGGGATGGTGAACCACCCATCCGTAGAGCCGTCAGGACTGATCACTGTGAGGGAAATCGCACCACACACAACCTCGCGAGAGGATAAGGCGTATGGCAAAGGTGATTGAGAGGGAATATGCGAGGGGAGCTCTGGCATTACGCAGAGTGATTGATAGCAGAGAGGAAGGATTGCAACCTTCGCTCCTGGTCACTGGCAGATAGAGAGACGCAGTCTCAACGGCATCATGGTCTCAGCTTAGGGGTGGCTAGTGCTAAATCTGCTGGGAGTCGCTACGCCTACAGTTGGGTGGAAACGAGCACCCCTCTCAGCAGTTGCACCCATTTCTGGTGTTATTTTCAGATAATGTTTTTTACATATTTGTATCTTGAAATTCAGAGAATGATATAGATATATGTATATGCTCATAGAACTGTAAAATTATGAATGATTTGTGTAAAACTATCTGTGCAGTGTTTAATAAGAATGAATAGAGATATGCTCATAACAGAAGAACCCATGCAGGACGTACATGGATAAAGAAATTTTATTTATACCTAGATTGAGCTAAGTTAGGCCCCCAACCCATTTTTCGAGAAGTTTCTTTCCCTTACCCATCTCCAGGGATTCCCGGTATCGATCTCTTCATAGATATTTCCTCCTTAGAAAGTTCCACTAAGAACCCAGAAAAAGGACTTGAGTGGGCAAGTCTTAATAACCCTGTATAGGGAGGAATGACCCCCTTAAGGTTCTGAGGTAGTAGCGTAGGGATGAGTAACAAATCGATAGATGAGATCCTGTCGGAAGACCCATGTTCATTCACGACCATCAGATTGACGGAAGTAGTAAGAGCGTTATACCTCTTGTTTCTTTTCCACCCATCTTCATGAATAGCGAGGAAATCGGGATCGTAGGTTTCCCAAGGTCCATGAGAACATTTGGACCATTGATATTTCTACATCCATGAAGTAGTGGAAGAGTGTGTGTAGTGGAATAGATCTGAGTCGTCAGATCTTGAGTAGACACCCATCAGCCGTTGGATCAGGAGAAGACGCCTGGAGCTTAAGTCTCTAGAGTATGCGCAGAAGAACGGATCTGGGCTGTTAGATCTGGGAAAATTTCCTGACAGCCATCGGATTGAACAGAGGTGGCACGAGGTTTAGCCATCGGGATAACGACACTCAGGAAATCGGGATCCTAGAGGTCGTGAGAAATGAGACATCGCAAGTCTCGAAATCGCGACATTGGATCTGGTCCGTCCGTTAGCAAAGACACGTGGTGGAGATCAAGCCAGAGTCGACGTAGAAGCCATCAGAAAATAGGAGTTCCTGAGGTTGAAAGGATCGGGACATCAAAAGTCTCAAACCCCGAGAGTTAATCGGGACTGCCCATTTGAGAAGGACGCGTGGCAATCAGCAGTGCCATTGGGAAAAGTCCTGATAAGGAAGCCATCCATCGGCAAATCGGGGATCGGCATATTGGGGATTCTGTGGACGCAGAAACTTTGCATATCGAAACCGCGAACCCCGAAACCCCGATAGGGAGGAAAGAGCCATAGTGGAAGCCAACTGTCGCTGCAGCGGAGAGTCAGGATTCGGGGAATCACGAGTTCTGTGGGTGAATGTATTTTGACATCGTAAACCCTGAAACCCTGATGAAAGGGTATGACTGCAGTCATATAGAGGGAGGTAGTGTGGACCAAAAGGTCTAGTCTAGGGGACTAGCGGAAGCTGACGTCATATCAAGATATCGAGGATTCTGAGGACAAAATGTTTATGTATTCAAATGCTGTGATATTCGAAACCCCGATGGATGGAGGAGATTATTTCGGAGGATCTTCGGGTCTATAATGACCATTAGGTGTGGGAAAAATACATTAACTTAAACCAGGATGTGGTTATGCTTTAGGATAAGTGGTGAGGAGATCTGGACAGCCAGAATCCACCCGTCTAGATCTACGACTGAGATTCCATTCCGGAGCCCTCTTGTTGTTTTACCTTTAGTGGTAAGGGGGGGGTCCGGAATTGGACATGCAAGTCTCTAACGGTTGAGATTAAGTCAACATGATCAACAGCACTCAGGCGGATTCCAGACCCCCCTTGCCATTCTGCTATAGTGGGGGGGGGTTCCGAAATAGTGAGACGTGTGAAGTGGGACCCCTCCCTGTCATGACGACCATCGTGTCGTGTTTCCCTCTCGCCACCTGTATTACATCTAAATGGGCGATGAGGCTTGTTCTCATTGGCGGTTCTCTACTCCCATTGAGATTTGTTCCTATTGGCCCATTTGCTGAAACGGTAGGGAGTCGACCACATTGGTCGGTCGCTAGCCCTGTCAAGGTTCGACGGTTGCAGAATAGAAGGTTTGGATCTTACTGTAGCGTCGAAGCACAAAATACAAAGGACGTTGTGTTCAAATTGAACAGTGAATATAACCCTCGATCACGTGGGAACGGAGAAGGAGAGAGAAGGAGCCATCTTACACTGGGCCTCCATGGTTATTTAGGGGTTCGAGTCTGACAGAGGATCGAAAAAGTTTGATTTCTTTAGTGGGTATGTTACAAAGTGGTATCAGAGCATGGTTACAACACTCGGCCTGATTGGGCTCATGCACGATTCACGCATAAACTCCGATCGAAGCACTCCTATGAGGAGTAACCCCCTGACTTAACTATCTTGCCCAGGATTAAGAACTTGGAAAATGAAAACCCGACTGTGTATGCATGTGAAAGAGTTATGAATTTATGTGCCATTTATAAAAATGAATTTAACTCTTGACTAATCTTCAGCGTTTGTCTTTTCACTCAAGCGGACGATCAACCGCGGGAATCTATAGACACAGAGTATGGTGACTCACCAAGAGGTGGGAGAAGGCTCCCACAACAGAGACAAGCAGTCTGATGAGAGAAGAGCAATAGGAACCCCTCCAGACCTAGCCAAGACTGTGAGGAGTCTCGTGATTGAGTTGCAAAGCTACAAGGCCAATAATGAAAGGATGATGAAAGAACAAGAAAAGCAAACCGAAATTAATGCAGTTCTACTGCAGAGCTTATCCGACCTACAGCGACAAATGCAGCATGAACCTGAGATGAAGAAATCGTGGTCGTGTCAGTGGCCACACTGAGAGAAGCACATCCAAGAAGGTCCACCCCAGAGGTAAAGGACCAGTGCCAGACGATTCCACTGAAAAGGAATTCGGTTATTCAGAAGGCTCTTCCAGCAGCAGGACCAGTTCCTATTCTCTCAGAAAACAGAAGAAGCAAAAGACTTCCAAGAGTCAGAAATTTCAGGAATTCAGGAAGGCCAAAACTCCCTCCTTCGACGGTGAGATAAATAAGGGAGAGGAAGTCGAGGCTTGGCTACTTGGGCTGAAGAAATATTTCAGAGTCCATGATTTCTCAGAGAACTTGAAGGCCCGAGTGGGCACTTTCAATCTGAATTGAAGGACTTCCATCTGGTGGGAGGACCTTAAGAATATGAAAGGGGTCTGCGAGGAGGATCTGTCTTGGAAACGGTTTGAGAAGTACTTCTGGAATAATTATTTGTCGGAAAGGTATTTCGACGAGAAGGCTAAAGAGTTTTATGAACTCAAACTGGGACAACTCACTATGGAGGAGTATGTCAACAAATTTCTTGACTTGCTGAGATATGTACCCTACATCAAAGTAGAGAAGGCAAAGGCACAACGCTTCATTAGTGGGCTACCCAAGGAATACCGGAACCGAATTGAATTTGACGAGCCAAGGACCTTAGAAGACACTATAAGAAAGGAAACATATTGTCATGAACAATATGGACATCGGGCAGAGTCTCATGGAGACTGGAAACAGAAGAATGGTTCAAAATTTCAGAAGAAGGAGAGCAAATCCTCAGGATTGAGAAATTACAAGAAGAACCACAGAATGAACTTTCCAACCCGAAGTGTACTCCAGCAGAACTTTCCCTCGGTGGACGGAAATACAACTTCTGGACCTATACCAGTAAAGACTAATAACCCAAAGAAATAACCTCTGAGATGTTGGGGTTGTGAAGAAGAGCATCTCCTGAGAGACTGTCCACACCAACAACAGAACAGTCGAAAAATTTATAACATGCAGGAAGCTACCACGGTCAATGATGTGGCAAGGAGTGTTCTGCAGATCTATGCAGCCTTGGATGATAACCAAGCTAACCACCAAGCTTCAGTGGTGGAAATAGAAGGTATGATTTTCAACCATCTAGTGTCTGTTTTGATTGACCTTGGTTCAAATTTGAGTTATATATCCCCTAGAGTTGTTGATAAGTGTAAACTATAGCCACAGAAGCAAACTAAGCCATGGTTAGTACAGTTAGCCACTGGTACCAAAAGAAAGGTGGTAGAGGCCATACCAGCCTGCTAGTTAATGTTAGGTAAATTCCCCACCCAAGCAACCCTTAATGTATTACCCTTGGGGTCATACAACTTATTGATTGGTATGGACTGGTTGGCCGCCCATAAAGTCAAATTAGACTGTTACCATAAAACCTTAGAATGTGTGAGCAAAGAAGGACAAAGGATAACCTTCCAAGGGATCCGAAAGCCAGTCTTGGTGAGACAAATCTCAGCCCTGCAAATGAGAAAGTATTGTCGAAAGGGATGTCCCCTATATGCAATACAGGTATTGAAGATAATCGAAGGCGCTAAACCAAGCCTCGATGATCACCCTATCCTAAGAGAGTACAAATATGTATTTCCGGAAGAGGTATCAAGTCTACCTCCGAGAAGAGACATTGACTTCTCGATAGAACTTGCACCAAGAGCGGTGTCGATGTCTAGAACACCCTACCGGATGAGCACACCTGAGTTAGTTGAACTCAAATTGCAATTAAAAGAAATGATGGACAAGGGTTATATTCGACCTAGCGTGTCCCCATGGGGAGCACCAGTCCTGTTTGTGAAAAAGAAGGATGGCACCCTTAGACTGTGTATAGACTATAGACAACTTAATAAAGTAACCATAAAGAACAAATACCCCTTGCCCAGGATCGATGATCTATTCGATTAGTTGGGAGGTGCGTCTATTTTCTCAAAGATTGACTTGAGGTCGGGATACCATCAAGTCCGAATTAAGGGTGAAGGCATCCATAAGACCGCTTTTCGGACACGGTATGGTCACTATGAGTTTGTGGTAGTGTCATTTGGGTTGACCAATGCCCCTGTCACCTTCATGTGCTTAATGAACAATGTACTCAGTAAATTTTTAGATAAATTTGTACTAGTTTTCATTGATGACATATTAATCTACTCTAAGAATAGAGAAGAACATGAAGAACATCTTAAACTTGTGTTGCAAGTGCTAAGAGAGCATAAACTCTATGCTAAATTCAGCAAGTGTGACTTCTTTTAGAAGCAAATACACTACTTGGGACATGTTCTATCCAAGGAAGGGGTAGCAGTAGATCCTGACAAGATCAGGTCTATCATGGAATGGCCTACCCTAAAGGATGTCTTAGACATCAGATCCTTTATGGGATTGGCGGGATACTATAGAAGATTTATAAAAGATTTCTCCAGGATTGGTTGTCCAATCACTGCCCTCCAGAAGAAGGGAACAAAATTTATGTGGACACAACAATGTGAAGAAAGATTTCAAACCTTGAAACATCTACTAACCCTTGCACCTGTGTTGAAAATCGTTGACCCAGAAGCTGACTTCCTTGTGTGCAAAGATGCCTATAAGGAAGGGCTCAGAGGAGTTCTTATGCAGAAAGGAAAGGTGATCTTCTATGAATCCCGAAAATTGAATGAACATGAGGTCAACTATGTGACTCATGATCTAGAATTGGCTGCCATAGTGCATGCCTTAAAAATGTGGAGGCATTACCTCCTAGGAAGGAAATTTGTGCTTATGACAGATCACGGTGGATTACGGTATTTGTTTGATCAACCCAAGCTCAATGCTAGACAAGCTAGATGGATGGCCCTCCTTAGTGAATTTGACTTTGAAATCAAACACATTATAAGGACGGAGAATAGGGTGGCCGATGCCCTTAGCAGAAGCATGAGAAAAATTCACCTGGTAGCAGTGAGTACCTGCGAGACAGATGTCAAGAACAGAGTCAAGGAGGCACAAGAAATAGATCCCTTCGTCCGAAATGTGACCCTGTACCTACAACAAGAACCCACTGGAGCAAAGTATGAAGGCTATCAGATGATCGAAGGAGTTCTTCTCACCTACAGAGATAGATTGTACATTCCCAATTGTGACGACTTGAAGAGGTTCATCATGGATGAACTACATAAAAGGCCCTACACTGGTCACCCAGGATACCAGAAAATGATTACTACCACCAGAAAACAATTTTATTGGCTGGGATTGAAGAAGGACGTAGCCAAATATTTGGCCCAATGCATAGAATGCCAACAGGTTAAAGCGGAACATCGACACCTAGCAGGACTATTACACCCTTTACCCATCCCAGAATGGAAATGGGAAACCATCTCCATGGATTTTATCACTGGATTACCAACTTCAACCAAACAGAATGACGCCATTATGGTAGTGGTGGATAAACTGAGCAAGTCTTCTCATTTCATTCCCGTCAAATTGACCTGCAAGGAAATAGATATCACATAGGTATTCATGAAAGAGGTGTTCCAACTGCATGGCATGCCGAGAGAGATAATATCTAACAAAGACACAAAATTCACTTCCAAATTCTGGAAATCACTGATGGCGGGTTTAGAGACCAAATTGTTGTTTAGTACTGCCTATCACCCTCAAACTGATGGACAGACAGAAAGAGTAAATCAGATATTAGAAGATATGTTAAGGATGCACGTGATGCATCAACCTAGGAAATGGGAAGACTACCTGCCATTGGTAGAATTTGCCTACAACAACGGCTACCAAGAATCCTTAAATATGAGTCCCTTCGAGGTCCTCTATGGTAGACAGTGTAATACTCTAGTCAGCTAGAGTTATCCTGTAAATAGGATTTCTATTGGACCCGATATGTTGAAAGAAATGGAACAACAAGTGACTTAGATAAAACAAAATCTGAAGGCCACTCAGAGCCGACAGAAAATCTATGTTGATAAAAAGAGAACTCCAAGAGAGTTCAAAATGGGAGGCCATGTATATCTCATAATTAAGCCCAGAAGGAGCTCCCTAAAAATGGGAGCTTGTGACAAATTGGCACCCTGGTATTGTGGACCCTTTGAGGTTCTAGACAGAGTGGGACCTGTAGCCTATCGGCTAGCACTTCCTCCCACAGTAAAAGCACATAATGTTTTACATGTTTCATTATTGAAGAAATATGTACATGATGCTAATAATATAATTGACTGGTCTGTGATCCAAGTGGAACCAGAGGGAGAATTTCTACCAGAACCCCAATGCATATTGGACAGAAAGGAAACCTGACTCTGGAACAGAACCATTGCACAGGTCAAGGTGCAGTGGAAACATTTTGGCCCAGATGAGGCTACATGGGAGATGGAAGATGTCATGAAACTGGCATATCCGATTTTGTTTACTTCTGTACATGCAATTCATGTTAGTAGATAAGAACATCGAGGATGATGTTCCTTTTAAGGGGGAGGGAATTGTAACACCCTGTTTCCCCCAACTTGTAAATATAACTGGACTGGCCAAGAACTATGGAAAATTCATAAATTTGAATATGTGATGTAAATGGACCTTGGGGAAGAGGTCAATGAATGTGAATAACATTTTGAATTTATTGCAGGACTGCTGATGAGGGGATGTGCAGAAAAAGAGACCACAATGGTGGTGGAAGGCACCTGAAAAGGTGGCATTAACTTCCACCGAGAATTAAATACCATATTTGGACTCCACTGGCCCGGAGAACCAAAAGCGGCTCGCTGGCCCTGAAAATTAATGGCTCGCAGACTGGTAGGAAAATGGCTTGATGAGGGATGGGATGGTGAACCACCCATCTGTAGAGCCATTAGGCCTGATCAGTGCGAGGGAAATCGCACCATATGCAACCTCGCAAGAGGATAAGTCGTATGGCAGAGGCGATTGAGAGGGAAGACGCGAGGGGAACTCTGGAATTACGCAGAGTGAGTGATAGCAGAGAGGAAGGATTGCAACCCTCACTCCTGGTCACTGGAAGACAGAGAGATGCAGTCTCAACAGCATTGTGGTCTCAGCTCGAGGGTGGCTAGTGGTAAATCCGCTGGGAGTCACTATGCCTACGGTTGGGTGGAAACGAGCACACCTCTCAGCAGTTGCACCCATTTCTGGTGTTATTTTCGGATAAGTGTTTTTACATATTTGTATCTTGAAATTCAGAGAATGATATAGATATATGTATATTCTCATAGAACTGTAAAATTATGAATGATTTGTGTAAGAATGTCTGTGCAGTGTTTAATAAGAATGAATAGATATATGCTCATAACAGAGGAACCCACGCAGGACGTACGTGGATAAAGTAATTTTATTTATACCTAGATTGAGCTAAGTTAGGCCCCCAGCCCATTTTTTGGGAAGTTGCTTTCCCTTACCCGTCTCCATGGATGCCCGGTATCGATATCTTCACAGATATTTCCTCCTTAGAAAGGTCCACCAAGAACCAAGAAAAAGGACTTGAGTGGGCAAGTCTTAATAACCTTGTACAAGGAGGAATGACCCCCTTAAGGTTCTAAGGTAGTAGCGTAGGGATGAGTAACAAATCGACGGATGAGATCCTGTCAGAAGACCCATGGTCATTCACGACCAACAGATTGATGGAAGTAGTAAGAGCGTTATACCTCTTGTTTCTTTTCCACCCATCTTCGTGAATAGTGAGGAAATCGGGATCGTAGGTTTCCCAAGGTCCATGAGAACATTTGGACCATTGATCTTTCTACATCCACGAAGTAGTGGAAGAGTGCGCGTGGTGGAACAGATCTGAGTCGTCAGATCTTGAGTAGACACCCGTCAGCCATTAGATCAGGAGAAGATGCCTGGAGCTTAAGTCTCTGGAGTATGCGC
The DNA here is from genome assembly GCA_009831015.1 of Picea engelmannii. Lineage (NCBI taxonomy): Eukaryota > Viridiplantae > Streptophyta > Pinopsida > Pinales > Pinaceae > Picea > Picea engelmannii. Next base: position 5,499 of record ML856120.1, on the reverse strand, counting down.
AGAAGAACGGATCTGGGTTATCAGATCTGGGAAAATTTCCCGACAGCCGTCGAATTGAATAGAAGCGGCATGAGGTTTATCCATTGGGATAACGGCACTCGGGAAATCGGGATCCTAGAGGTCGTGAGAACTAAGACATCACAAGTCTCGAAATCGCGACATTGGATCTGGTTCGTCCGTTAGCAAAGACACATGGCGGAGATCAAGCCAGAGTCAGCGTAGCAGCCATCGGAAAATAGGATTTCCTGAGGTTGAAAGGATCGGGACATCAAAAGTCTCAAAACCCCGAGAGTTAATCGGGACCACCCATTTGAGAAGGACATGTGGCAATCAGCAGCGCCATTGGGAAAAGTCCTGATAAGGAAGCCATCCATCGACAAATCGGGGATCGGCATATCGGGGATTCTGTGGACACGGAAACTTTTCATATCAAAACCGCGAACCTCGAAAGCCTGATAGGGAGGAAAGAGCCATAGTGGAAGCCAGTTGTCGCTGCAGCGGAGAGTCGGGATTCGAGGAATCATGAGTTCCATGGGTGAATGTATTTTGACATCGCAAACCCTGAAACCCCGATGAAAGGGTATGACTGTGGTCATATAGAGGGAGGTCGTGTGGACCAAAAGATCTAGTCTAGGGGACTAGCGGAAGCTGACGTCATATTGGGATATCAGGGATTCCAAGGACAAAATGTTTATGCATTCCAACGCTGTGATATTCGAAACCCCGATGGACGGAGGATATTCTTTCAGAGGATCTCTGGGTCCGTAATGACCGTTAGGTGTGGGAACAAGATGTTAACTTAAACCAGGATGTGGTTATGCTTTAGGATAAGCAGTGAGCAGATCTGGACGGCCAGAATCCACCCGTCCAGATCTACGACTGAGGTTCCATTCCAGAGCCCCCTTGTTGTTCTGCCTTTAGCGGTAAGGGGGGGGTCCGAAATTGGACGCGCAACTCTCTAACGGTTGAGATTAAGTCAACATGATCAACGGTGCTCAGGCAGATTCCGGACCCAACTTGCCTTTCTTCCTTTAGTGGGGGGGGTTCGGAATAGTGAGATGTGTGAAGTGGGACCCCTCCCTGTCATGACGACCACCGTGTCACGTTTCCCTCTTGCCACCTGTATTACATCTAAATGCGCGACAGAGATTGTTCTCATTGGCGGTTCTCTACTCCCATTGAGATTTGTTCCTATTGGCCCATTTGCTGAACCGATAGGGAGTCGACCCCATTGGCCAGTCGCTAGCCCTGTCAGGGTTCGACGGTTGAAGAATAGAAGGTTTGGATCTTACTGTAGCACCGAAGCGCAAAATACAAAGGACGTTGCGTTCAAATTGAACAGTGAATATAACCCTCGATCACGTGGGAACGGAGAAGGAGAGAGAAGAAGCCAGCTTACGCTGGGCCTCCATGGTTATTTAGGGGTTCGAGTCCAACAGAGGACCAAAAAAGTTTGATTTCTTTAGTGGGTATGTTACACTCTAACAACTGAAATCCTTATGGTTTATCAATGTAAAACTTTTCTTCTATTTTTCCGTTCAGAAAGATTGATTTCACATCCATCTGATACACTTTAATTTTCTTGGATCATGCATAAGTTAGGATCAATCTGATTGCTTCCATTTTGGAAACTGAGGAAAACCTCTCTTCAAAATAGATACCTTCAACCTGTGTATATCCTTTTCATACCAATCTATATTTGTTCATGGTAACTTGTCCATCTTCATTCAATTTATTTCTGAAGACCCACTTTGTCTTGTTGATTAAGGTTGGTTGTCATTGATGTTAACCCTTGAAGAAAGACCTATAGAACAAAGGTTTGGGTAATGGACCCAATAGTGTTTGATGTAAATATGACTCATTATTGTTTTTTCATGGTTGATAAGAAGTAAATATGGATGAACTCCAAAGTGGTCCCCTTATGGTGAAATCCCTCACGGGAAGACGCTTTGTGGAGTAAGAGAACCTATGCTTAATTGTGGAATAATGAGATGAAGGAAAGTGAATTTGTCAGG
>ML856117.1:0-16823 GCA_009831015.1 Picea engelmannii | reverse complement strand
TAACACCATATCCAATAAAGGTACACTTCTTGGATTTTGCCTCAAGCTTTGTTCTATTTTCTTTATCAATATGGACAAATGCTTCACAACCGAAAGTTTTCAAAAAAGAATAGTTTACCTTTTTTCCTGTCCATTTCTCCTCTTGAATTCTACCATCCAAAGAGCTTGAAGGTCATCTGTTTATTAAGTAAACAATAGTATCTACAATATCTTCCCAAAATTGTAAGGGAAAACCAACATGCAATCTCATACTCCTTGCACGCTCCATGATTGTCTTGTTCATCCTTTCTGACACACCATTTTCTTGTGGTGTTCTTGGAATTGTCTTCTCTCTACGAATCCCATGGTATGAACAGTGATCATCAAACTCCTTGCTGCAATATTCACCTTCATTATCTGATCTGAGACACTTCAACTTTTTTCCTGTCTCATTCTCAACCAAGGCTTTCCATTTCTTAAAAGAATAAAAAACATTTTATTTTTGTCGAATGCAATAAACCCAAGTTTTTCTAGTTTCATCATCAATAAAAGTAACATAATAATGAGAGTCACCAAGCGATGATACCTGAGCTGGTCCCCATACATATATATGCACAAGCTCTAACCTTTCACTCTTCTTTTCTTTTTCGACTCTGAGAAATATGACTCTCTTCTGTTTTCCATAAACACAATGCTCACAGAAGTCCAAATCAATTTGTTGAAGATCTGGCAAAAAATTTCTTTTGTGAAGTATTTGCATCCCCTTCTCACTCATGTGTCCAAGCCTATGATGCCATAGTGCTATATCCAATCCTATAGAAGCTAAAGATATAGAAGAGTCAGTATTACCAGTACATAAATACAATGTACCTACCTTCTCTCATTTTTCTATCACCAATGATCCTTTGATGACCTTCCACGTCTTATCTGTAAATATGGATATACAACCTTCACCTACAAACCGCCCTATCGAAATTAGATTTTTCCTTAAATCTGGAACATGTCTTACCTCTTTCAACAACCATTGGTTTCCATTGTGTTGCTTTATTTTTACCTTTCCCATTCCAACAATTTTGCATGGTGCATCGTCACCCAAATGAACCTGTCCAAAATCACCTTGAACATAGTCTAGAAAATGTTTCCTATGGGGTGTGGCATGAAATGAAGCCTCTAAATCTACTACCCAAGACTCATAAATATTATCTACAGAAAGAATCAACGCATCTTGTAACACATCACCTGTTACATTTGCTTCCTGATTTCTCTCCTGCTATCCATCTCTTTCTTTCTTTGGAGCTCTGCAGTCTTTCTTCAGATGTCCTTTCTTCCCTCAATTCTAGCACTCTATCTTTCTAAGTCTGGATTTGTATCTGCCCTTCCTAGAATTTCCACGGTTCCTGAAACCCTTTCCTCTATCCTTTTGTCTTCCTTTGTTCTCCATTTTCAACGCATTTCCTAATGTCTCACCTGTGATTTTCCATCACATTTCCTCACTAAGGATAACACCAACAACATCATCAAATTTTAAAGTATTTGAACCAGAGATAGAGTTACTTACAACCATTACCAAGCTGTTACATCTTTCTGGCAATGAGCACAAGATTAAAAGAGCCTTGACCTCATCATCAAAGTCCATTTTTAAAGAACTTAGTTGATTAGTAACCGTATTAAAATCATTTAAATGATCTGCAATAGACTCACCTTCCGACATCTTCATATTAAATAATCTTTTCATTAGAAATACCTTATTGGATGCCGAGGGTTTTTCATACAATTTGGCTAATGCGTCCATCAAACCCTTCATTTTTTTTTCTTTGGAAATATTGAAAGCCACCGACGCTGCCAGGATCAGCCGTATCGTTCCTAGAGCCTTTCTTTCAAGAATCTCCCATTCTTCATCCTTTGTAGCTACCGACTTCTTTGCTATTCTGCCCAGTGGTAGGAATAGATCCTTTTGATATAAATAGTCTTCCATCTGCATCTTCCATAACTGGTAGTTTTGGCCGTTATATTTCTTGACCCTAAACTTTCCATCTTCCGACATTGCTCTCACTCGAACCAGGAACCCTCTTTTCCTGCAAGTTACCTTTCGCTTTGATACCAGTTGTCAGAAAAATAGGACTGTAGAGTAATTAAATAAAACAAATCCAGAAACAAAACACAGAAGATACACAATACAATAGAGACACATATTTACATGGTTCACCCAGTGTGGGCTATGTCCACCAGAGAAATTGCCAGGTCCTTCATTTATTATTATCCAGCAAATGAAGGGATACAACCTACAACAAAACCCATTGTAACTTCCTCTTCTTTTTCTCACAGTATCCTATCTCAAAATACAATATTCACAATCCACCATAGCCGCAATACATTTCCCTCATAAAAGAGAGTCGTCTTCTAGGGAAAAAAAACCTAACATAATCTCTATCGTTAGATATGCGACCTTATAATGAACGGTCTAGATTTACAATGAAATTACAATATACATTTACAAGGCAATTTTTCCTTCGGGGGTTTCTCCCTCAAACCCCTGCTTTGAGCCCGCTTGCCCCCAAACCCCCCAACTGGGGGGATAGCCCCCTTGGACCCCACAGAGGGGGTACCCCCCCTCTGCACTCCCCCGCGTGGAAGAGTGTACATACTTTTGGGGTGTAAATACTTCATGGGGTATAAACATGGCTGAAAGTAAAAGACCTTTGAATCAGGAAGATAATCATGCTCCACAACCCACATATAGTGTCTAAACTTCTACAGTGCATATACCGTTGCTAAGCCTTTTCTTTATGTATTATTGTATTTATGCTCCGAGTCTAACAATTTTATTCTTGCAAATGCTATAGGATGGTCTAACTCTCCTACTCTTGGTTGAGCCATAATAGCTCCAAGTGATATCATGATGCATCTATATGCACATGAAATGTCTTTTCCCAATCTAGGAATACTAGTATTGGTGTTGTTACCATCTTCTCTTTTAGAGTGTCCAACCCTTGCTGACAGTCCTCATTCCACTAAAATTTACTATCTTTCCTCAATAGTATCTCTATCGACGCAATGATTTGTGCATACCATTTTATGAATTTTCTATGGTAGCCTGTGTGTCCCAATGTTTCTCTCAACTAATATACTAATTTCGGTGGTGGTAAAATGACAATCACTGCAATCTTTGCAGGATCTACTAGCAAGCCTTGTTTGCACACTATATGGCCCAATAGTATCCCAAAATGTGTCCCAAAGATGCACTTCTTGATAGTTAATTATATCTGACACTGCTTGCATCTTTCCAACATCAACATTAATACCTCTACATGGTATTTCAACAGACTGTAGACTGTCCAATGATCCAGATATACCTCTAAAAACTGGTGGATGAATTCTTTGAATGCAACTATGACTACTCTTGAGAATATTGTTGGTGCATTATTCAGTCCAAAAGGAATGAATGTGTAATGGTAGGACCCCCATTCTGTGGCAAAATTGTTCTTGTACATGTCTTCTAGGGCTATCTTGATATGATGGTAGCCTGAGAATCCATCTGTGAATGAGTATGCTTCCTGGCCTCCTACATTCTCTAATACCTCATCTGTGAAAGGGGTAGGGAAAGGGTCATGTAGGCAAGCATCATTCATCTTCCTCAGGTCGACACATATCCTTATCCCTCCCTTCTTATTCTCGTGAACTACCATAGGGCTTACCCATTTAGATTCCTCCACTGGTTCTATGATTCCAACCTCCAACATTCTGTCAATTTCTTCTTTTACTTTCTTCTTATATATTCGTCTTAGTCTATATGGTCATTGTCTGACTGATCTAGCCTCAGATTTGACAGGTATATTCATCTCTCCTATCTCTCCTACTTTTCCTTTCGTCTCTGTAAAGGTTGTTGGGAACAGGTCACTGTACTCGCGTAGTAACTCTGTTATGCTTTCTACTGTTTGCTCATCCCACTAGTTTCCAATGTTGGCTATTTTGGGATTCCTAGTTGTTCCAATGTTGAATTTCTTCACCTTGATCAGTGCAACAAACACTTATGATTCTAGAGGTGGACTTTCCACCCCTCTTTCACCTTAAACTTTTGTAAACTAAATGTTGTGCAAGTACTCTTCATCTGGTGCTTCTTCCTGCACATGGTAGCATGACAATAGTTCTTTCACTGTTTATGTATTCTATTGTTGATACTTTGTTATGAGTTCAACCTCTGGTTCTTGAATGAATATTACCCCTCTGATATGTTTGAGTGCTGAATCTATGTTGGGGTTCTCATGTTCAAATGAGAAAGTGACTGTAAAATTCTTCTATAACAATGTCCATTCTGCAGTGCCTCTACGCAATTCCTGGTCTACATACCAATTTGTTGGAATCTCTTCCAATGTGTGAATAAAGTGATGAGGCCATTCTTCTGGTGGTGTCATTCTCCATAGTGTTCTATACTTCTCCAAGTGTTCTGCTGGTGTCCCCTATCTTTCATATCTCTACGGTTGGTTGATTTCCTGTTTTGCACCAAATCTCATGCGCAATAATCACTTACATTGGTACCAATCCTTTATTGTCTCTTTGAGCACACCCCACTATATTACAAGTGTTTCCTTGAGTGTTATTCCCAGAGCTAATAGCCTCTGATTTACTAACACTTCATCTTTGTATATTGTGAGTAATTCCTCTAAGTCATTCACCCCATGAAATCTAGGAGGTTCACTTATCTTTGTACCTACCCATCTTACTGCATGATCTATTCATGCGCACCTTCTTGTGGAGACTTCATGTAATATCTGCTGCCAATTCTCCAACCATGTATCTGAGTCTGATGTTCACAAAGTGATACTTCTCCAACTGAGTACCCCATCCGAAGTTGGATTCACATAATCTTCTTCTCGCACGGTGGTTCTATATAATTGGTTAATTTCCTCCATGTCTAAACAAGTGGGGTCTACAAACCTTTCTCTTTCTGATGGATCCAATGGCACAATGAATTTGTACTCTCTTGACTCGAAAGTTATCTTCCTCATATTTAGATTTATTATGGCATGATTATCAAACACCCAATCCAAGCCAAGCAATGTCGGATAAGGTTTTGTGCCATCCACTATTTCTATTACTTCGAAATTGGCTTTAGTGTGCACTCCATCCAGATATACTGTCACACCCTTTAACCTTCAAATTGGCAGAACTCTGCATTGATTTGCTAGTTTAAGCTGAACAGGTGAATATCCCAATGTGGGATCTCCCATACATTTCCATGTATTCTTGGGTAGTACGTTCACTTCATAGCCTAAATCTAGTATGATATCCCCCATGTTGAAATCTCCAATGTTGGCATTCAATCTGAATTCTCTGCTTGTTCTCCTCTTTGTATGCAAATTATTAATTATTTTCTATTCGAGCTTTCCCTCTACTTCTATGCTATATCTTTCTAACATATTTTGTAACAATTTAACAAATTATGGATCATTTAGTAGTTTAACACAGGATTGTAGAAAAGCCTTTATGGTACTTAATTATCCTATAGGTTGTGCTTCATTAGTGTGATCTAGTGATGAAGGCATATTGTACATTGGCATGTCCTGAGTATACTGTGTAGTTGATTTAGATGCAATGTCTGGCTTCAATAATTCTTTCCTGGCTTTCTTGAATATCTCTTTTTCGTTCTGCGCATCAAAATGCTTTTGTGGTTCAATGTTCTTCTTTACCCATTGGTGTTGTGTTGGATCTTGTCTTACTGCATCATCTCTTGTCTTAGCTCCTCTGTGCGTAACTATGTTGATATTTATTCCATCATCCCTTGCTTCTGCAAAAATCCGTTAACATTCTGATTGTTCTAATTTCTCTTTTCCTGGATCTTCCCCAATAGTGTTGAACAGTCTTCTGTGTCATGGTCGGATGCATGACAATTCATACATGTCGCAGGTGGAAGTGGATGTTCTCTTTCATAGTGTCCTAGTTGTTGATAGTTATGGCATACCATTAGTCCTCTACCTCTTCCAAAGCCTCATATACCTCATCCTCCACCTCTGTAGCCAACTCGATCTCCTTGCAGTGCATTGTACTGTGGCACCTAGTTATACTATGCGAGATTATACTGTGGCTGCATGGTATTGTACTATGGTTGTGTAGTGTTATATTGTTGTGGCATGGTGTTATATGGGGCTGGTACTTGGTTAAACTGTGGTGCATCTTACCCTATCATCATATATGCCTTCACCCTATAGGTGTCTGATGTTCTTTCCCTCATTAGCTCCACTATCCTGCAATCTTTGTCATCATGGCCTACTGACTTGAAAAAGTTGCAATATGAAATCTTAGGCACTGTCTGGTATTTTTGCATCATTGGGCAGTGATATGGATCATGCCCCTATGTCTTACAAATATCACACCATAGTCCTCCTGATGGAAAAGTGTTTGGAAGTCCCATTTACATGTACTACGCGAATGTTAGGAATTCGTTCTTGTGGTGTCCTTCTGTCCTACATGTGGTACACCAAACAAATTCTCGTTTGTCCTTACTCATGTTTTGGTTTAATGGAAATGTTAGATTCTTCAGGTCTTCCTTGATCTCCTCTATTTATGGATCTGTCTTCTGATATTGGTTCTCTTATAGTTGCAAGGCTTCCTACAGAGCCTCTGTCTGGGTCTAAAACTTCTACTGTCTCAAGGGGTATTTCAAATGTGGTAGTAGTGAATTGACAAACAAATGCCTATGCTGCATATTTTTCATGACATACTTCAACTCTCCCTTCAATCGTTTGAATCTTCGGTCTATCTCCCAGACACATTCTCCTAGTTTCTGCCTGATCTCTATCATCTCATTCATGTATTGATCCTCTGAGTTGGGCTTCTGGAATTCATTTATAAACAACTTCTTGATATCCCAATCGTTATGGTTGTTCCTGGTGGACTATTTGCAGCTAAGCTCATGTACCAATCCAGTGCACGATCTTTTAGCGTGATGGATAACTGTGCAAGTTTGTTATCCTCATCTGTGATTTGCTTTTCTTCCCAGATGTTTTCATAGATATACAAGTGCTTCTCAGGGTCCTTCGATGCCTCTCCCTTGAATTCTGGTAACCTGAAGGTGGGATCATGTCCTGCCATCCTGAATGTTGAACTACTACCTCTGTGCGGTGTAGATCCCTCACTACTGCTTCCTGAACTAGCTTCCCCAGTTATTTCTCCATGTGTAGATGTACTTCCTGTGATGCATTTCTTCCACTGAAATTCGGTTGTCTAAATGGTGGTGTTCTTTTCGGTGTATTAGTCACACATGGGTTTATGGGTTCCACATTGAGACTGATATGGATAGGAGTTATGCCTCCAGTTTCTGCTCTTGGACCTCTTGTCTTCCTTTCGTATGTCGTGTGTAGGATTTCCTCAATCTTCTCCATAGACAAAGATCCTCTACCTCTTCTTCATCACTTGCCAAGCCTTCCCTCGTGGCTATGGCTCTCTTCTTATTGTTTATCTTATATTGGTAGGGTACTCCACTGCACATTCTTCCAGTTGTTTCCATGATCTAATTGATCTGGTATTCCTCCATCATGATTGGATCCAAGGCCTCCTCCTTATTTCCTTTATCCATTTCTTCATCCATTTCTCCATCTCTTGTCAGTGATTCCCCCCTTCCCCCATGCATGCAGGGAAGTTTAGTTGTCTGAGGCAATTTTCATTACACCTTTGTTATACAATAACATCTTGATGAAAGTGTACAATGATCTGATATACCTACCTTGAGGTCCCTTCAGGAACTCTTTATATGTTGCGCTGTAAGACTTCGCAGTATCTACTGCCTATTATGTGATAAATCCTGCAATAATGTTATCTAACCAAAAATCTATTGCACACGTAAACTTATTGTCAACTTGTTGTAACTGCACAATCTCAGCAGGATTCCATTCTAGCTATCCGATCCAATTTTTAGAGTGGTTTCCTTTAAACCTCAATATCCACTCCTGCAACACATGCGGGAAATCATAGAAAAATACTCCATGCGAGTCACTGAATACGTACTTGTCCAAATATTTGCATGGTGTTAACTTTGGGTTTCTGTTATCTTTCTGCACAAATTCCAGCTCCTTTGTTTTAAACCAACTCTCAATCTCCGCCTTCATTGGGTTCCACTGTCTCAACATCCCCTTTTATATTGTCATTCTTTTAACGTTGTGTCATCAGATCTTCACGACTCTTCAACAGATCTCATTCACTCAATCCCTTTCTATTCCAACTGGAAACATAACCATTTTTTGGTTTCTACTTCGTTATGGATATCATTCTTGGGCTGACCTAGGTTCAGGTCCTACTTTAGTTTCCAGCAAAACCCTCCTTAAAAACTAGCGACCTTCCTAGTAACCCAGAAGGCAACACAACACATAAGATTCACTGCGAAGTCTCACCCGAGATAGTTCTTTGGGGTGGTTGCAATGCTTAGGTGCTTGCATCCTAGGAATGAGTGGGGATATGTGATTGCACCCTTTGTGATCTTCATTCATTTACTAGCTCATACATCTATATTTATTACACTGTCATTCTTACGCATGCACGTAAAATATCAGATCTAACTAATTCATTCATTCATTTATCTAACCTCTAATCATCAACCCCAAGAAGATACATAAAATTTAGTTACATAACGCATGGTCTACCATGGTTCACCCATCCTGGGCTATGTCCACAAATATTTGGCTATTCTTCTCTTTTATTATTTTTGGTCCAAAACTATGGCGTCGCACGCATTACAACTCTTCATCAAAACAAATCAAGATCTTACAATGAGGCAGACTAGATCGCACCAGGTTCCTTAGCCTATGATCTAACCCTCAATATCTACCCTTATCCCTATCCTCAGATCAACAACTTACAAAAATATATCGGAGTAGCAGTATGGCACAATGACAATCAACATGACCTCCCACTCCAAACCTCATAACAATAGAACTCCCGACCAAGAATAATTGAATTGAACCCCACCCCTTCCCTAGACCTACTAGGTACCTATTTATACATATTTTAATATTACCAAACATTACATTCTCTTACCAAAACCCTAAACCTATCTTGGCTAGGTATTCTTGCATGTGTGCCTCGCATTCCTTCCTCTTCTGCATGCACATTTGTTTTACACGTGCTTATTTTCTTGCATGCACATCTGCCTTACACGTGCTGATTCTTCTGCATGCGGATCTTCCTCCCACGTTGTGATTTTCCCTCAAAGATGTCCTCTGCCCAACAACAATAAAAATGATTTATGAGGTCAAAATGATTTATGATGAGCACAAATATTGTTCACAACTGTAGTCTGTAGTCTTGTAACCATCGATAATTGTGAAAGAAATTAATGTGCATTACTCATCCATCCATGTGTATAACTTTAAATCCAACGAGGTACATACCAGCATGACAGTAAATTTCTTATTTCTCGCCCTCCTCCAATGTCATATGGTATTTTCTTTCACCAAATTGTGTGTTACCCCTTCGTGTATTTTCTTCTGCAACACACTCTCCATCCATGAATTTATTATTTCCCAATCACTATGTCATAATCGATCATGGATATTCATTTACCATGAACGTCTCTTGTTACTGAAAACTCACTATCACTCTCTTTCCAGTCATGAATTTTTTATTTTCCAATCACAACATCATAATTAATCAATTGATCATGGATATTTGTTTACCCTAAATGTCTCCTATCAATGAAAACTCATTATCATCAATTACTTACAACCAACAAGAAATGGATCTTCCCCCAGAAATTCATTCCCATGCCCAAACCAAGGACAATAATGAATAAGGAATAACTAATATGAGTGATTAAAAATGAATGAGAAACCCCCAAACATACCAAAATAAGGGTTTATATAATTACATGAAATCAATAACCACATGGCCTTTCCCAAGAAATTCATGTAACCAATTTTCCCAACTAAAACCAAGATGGGTGAATAAAATAATAACAAAAGACTTATCCCCTTTATCCCCCCTCTCTCATAGAATCATATCCTCCTATATTTGTCCTTGTTCGTCTTGCAATCAACTATTTATTTTATTAATATATTCAAAGTTTTACATTTCTAGGCACTCCAACCTTTCAAATTTATAGGAACTTTGTCCTTTCATGAATAAACAAAATACATTATTAATCTAAGGACTCAAAACTTGGGTCTTAGATCTCTACAATATTGGGATTTACATGTATGGCATCTTGGACCCCCTTAAACTATTTAGGCATGCCAATTTTTCTAAGTAACCTAACCTCCATAGCATGGCAAGGAGTTCTAGGAAATTTGGAAAAAATGTTTTCAATAATGGGGGTCACATTGGTTAAACCCAATAGGAAGAATAAATCTAACGAAATATGTTTAGTCAACCTTGCTAATATATCAATTCTCTATAATGCTAACTCCTATAAATATAATGCAATAGGTCACTAGGGGTATAAGGAATTTATCTAGCAAGGAGGTAAGACTAATAGAAAACAACCAATTGACTAATTGGAATACTATTAAGGCATCAAAAAACTGGGGAGGGATATAAATAAAAGATCAAAATCTTATGAATTTGGAAATTAGATCCAAGCTCCTATGGAAACTTGTTATTGGAACTCAAGAATGGTGGAAAACAATTCTGATTAAAAAGTAATTTTTTAGGAATAAAAAGTGTTGTCTTGATACACTACTAGAAGAAAGAGGAGATTTCCCAATTTGGAGGTTGTGAAAGGAAACATCTCCTTTGATTCAATATAATTCAAAGTGGGCACTATGAAATAGCATGTTAATCAACATATGGTCTAAGAATGTTCTTGGAAACAATCCATGAGATATTTAACCCTAAGCCTTGGATTCTAGAAAATTGATTAGTTAAGTTGTCGGATATCTCAGTCTATGATGGAGAAGCAAGGTGGATAGGTTGGAAAATCCTTTCTCCCCCAGGGACTTATATACCACTTTAAAGAGATTCTCTTCAAGAACTTGGTTGGATGTGCACCATTTGACTAGAACAAACCTAATGAGAAAGGATGGAATTCTAATGCATATAATGTTAGAAAAGGATAAATATATGTAGTATTTTCCTAATCCCCCTCATTCTATATTATGGGAATATATTTGGAATGGTGACTTGCTTCCAAAAATAAATGAATTATGCTAGATTATCGTACGTGGGAAACTATTAATGGTAGAAAATGTTCAAAAATAGGAATATAGGGGCCTTATACATGTGTATTATGTTGTTAATCCATTGAAACTACTAACACTATTTCTTTGATTGTCAATATTCTCACTAGCTTTGGAGGTATGTTTTCATTGGAATATTAAACAAGGTGTCATTTCCAAATTCATGAAAAAAATGTTTGTTGGGTGGCATAAGATATATGCAGAGATCTTCAAAAATAAACCTATGTTGAAAAGAGTTCGGATGGCATCTTCTGAATTCATATGCTGGGAAATATGGCTTGCAAAAAATAACGCTATTTTTTAGGAGTCCCTTCTCCCCACAACAAGAATGGCCAACAAGACATGCATTTTATTATCAGAAACAATTCAACATAAATTACTAAGACATAACTCTATATATCTATTGGAACAAGAAGAACACACCTAGGTTGATAATGTGATTAGTCAAAGATATATTGAAATTAGCAACATGGTGCACTTTCCTCCAAGAAGAATGAAATGGATAACCTGTTTAGAGGAGCATGAATTTTTGAAATGGAGGCAAGGGAAAAGGAGTTCCATGATTATTTCTTATGCAACACCAAAATGGAATCCAAGGGTGGCATGAGTGTGAGGGCTCATATTCAATCCCAAAGGAAAAGAGGAAAATCCCTATGCATTGGGATTAAGGAAGGATTCTAACAATCAAGCTGAAGAACTTTCCTTGTTCTAGGGTCTGAGGATTATTAACAAAAGGAAACATAGGAGAGTAAGTTTTATTGGATATTTGGATCTGATAATCAAATCTATGTGTAAATATATAGGACATGGTAAAAAAGTTCTCTCACATATGCTTTATAGGATTAAAAAATAAGTTGAAAGGTTCAAGAAGGTATAATTCTTCCATGTGCTAAGTTCATTAAATATGAACACACACACTCTAGAAAATGTCACAAGAAGGCTTGATCAAGGGATCCTTCATGATAAGTGGGGATAGTCATGGTTCCCAATTCCTTACAAATATGGTTAAAGGCATGGTTAAAAAAATTGGGCATTAAGTAGAAATCCAATATATGTTCTAACCCACAAATATGTCAAATTACATGCACTAAACCAACACCTTGATCTGATGTGGGAGATTGTGGATTGCACATCATATAGGAATAATACAATTAGTGTAGTCACTTAACACACATTGTCATAATTCTCCTTGCAAGTGGGTCAATGGAGGAGTCTCATAGTGAAAACAAGCATATTGTGCTCTAGGGGAGACTCAATAACGATGAATTTGGGGAAATTATATCTTGGAACATCTTCTTGGATCTTTGGAAAACTTGGTGAACAAGGTCACTATGGAATTATAAGTCGAGGATAATGATTATTGCCTAGATGTATTTCAATTTTCATCATTCATCTTCTAGAAGTGGAATCTATTGAGAGGCTATTATGGATAGAAGTGGAGCAATAAAAATAAAACAAATCAAAATAAATACGAAAATAAAACATAGAAGAGCACAATACAAGAGAGACATCGATATACGTGGTTCACCCGATATGGACTACATCCACAGAGAAACAACTAGTCCTTCCTTTATTCCATCCAAAAAAATGAAGGGACAACACCTAAAACACATTTGTTACAACCTCCTCTTCACTCTCTCACACTCTCTTGTGTCGGTCACAATACTCTCTCTCTCTCTCTCTCTCTCTCTCTCTCTCTCTCTCTCTCACACACACACACACACACACACACACACACACACACACACACACACACACACACACTATATTAAATTCATCATTACTATACAATATATAGGATCTTGTAGCATCCAAAATCCCTAATCCATGGACCTAGATTATATTGCAACCTTAATTCCTTAACCGAAATTAGAAATCCATGGGCCGGAAAACCATGTTCCAAAAGCACCCAAAGCGAATGCCAAAAAATTCCCAATTTGTTTTTCCCGAGGGCTCCACCCCCACTACACTCAGTTCAATGTAATAACACATGAGGATAATCATGCAAAGAATATAAAACAAAACCCTTTACATGGACTAGGATCCATATGTAGATAAAACAAGACCTGTGAATTAGGAAGATAATCGAGATCTATAACCAACAAAGGATTTACAAACACAATATTCATTGTAATCTACCATGTTTAGGGACTTGACCAATGGATTTGGAAAGGGGAAAGTGTGCTCTACATTGTAAATTTAGTATTAATTTGGGTTGGGAGGCAATTGAAAACTTGTTAAATAGGAATCTAGGTATGAAATTGAATAAGGAAATGGCTCATAGACATGTAGGAATTTCCCTATCTATGAGATATCAGTTATTAAAATAATCCTTTGGACTCAAGATGGAAATATCACAAATAAAAAATCAACTATTTTAGATATTGCAAAGAAAATTCAAGCAAGGGAAGCAAGAAAAGATATGGAAATAACATTAACTATGGAGATATCACAAATAAAAAATCAACTATTTTAGATATTGCAAAGAAAATTCAAGCAAGGGAAGCAAGAAAAGATATGGAAATAACATTAACTATGGAGATATCACAAATAAAAAATCAACTATTTTAGATATTGCAAAGAAAATTCAAGCAAGGGAAGCAAGAAAAGATATGGAAATAACATTAATTATGGAGATATCACATCACCAAAAGTTGTTGAGTTAAAGGTTGAATGTATAACAATCAAGCACACTATTAATGATCTGATCAGTTGTCAAAACATGGCTTATTATATGGCACACCTCGCTATGGGCTCCTCAGGAAACAAAGAAGGAGAAATCGTCTAGCAGTAGCTAGAATCTATGGAAGTGGAACTCACGGAACAACACCTATCAACACAGAATTCAAGCTATACTAAGACCTGAATTTATTTATTTTTTATATCTATTTCAAAGTTTGTCTTTTATTAGAAGTTTATGTTAGAATATACCCCTATAGGGGAAGTCAAGAAAAATATTTTGGACTTATATATAGTGCCATAGATGATAAGGAACATTTTTTGTATTTTTCTAAACTTATTTTGAAAATCATATTCTTTCTATGTACTAGCTTGCTAAACAATGTCGTTGCAACAATTTTTCTAATAAAAATATATTCATTCTTGTTAACGAAAAACAAAAACAATGTGTGAGTGTGGCTAAGAGAAAATCTTAAAATTACAATTCTTAGATGGATTTTGGATGTGAATGTTTCATTGTGGGTTTAACTCCCATTACAACAAATTCGAGGAATCCCAACTTCAAACATAAAGAAAGAAAATTAATAATTGAAACTTTATTAGAATCATGACAATATCCTAAGATAGTAGACAAATGTATAGTCATGATACATATTGAGTGTATATGATAAGTTGTTTGCTAGTAGAATCATTACAAAGTGAGAAATTAGTCACTCATAAGTTGTCATTATATCATTCATATAGACACCGTTTGTTATAACATCAAGTTTAACAAATTGTTTTTACAAGCGTAATTAGCATATCACAAGTATTAGATCCATCCTACTTTTCTCTTAGAATGTTGAGATAAATAAGGTGCATTTATTTATATAACAATGCAAAAGGATTAGGTGGAAAGTGTATTAATGTCAATAGCAATACACTGTAAAATGATTTGATGTATTGATTTCAACAATTCTATAGTGTGAAATGATTCAATGCATTGATTTGAACAATATTACAGATACAATGATTGAGTGCATTGATTTCAACAATGATATAGTGCAACACCATAGCATATATTAATTTCAGAAACCATGTTGGGTATGTGTTATATTCTTTGCACGAGTAGTAGTTTCTTTGTTGCGCCGGGAACGCAGGGGGATTTGAGGGGGGTGCAGGTGCAATGCCCCAGAGAATTTTTTCACCTCAGGAAACGTGTCGCATTTTTGCCTCATTTTTCGTGTTGCCTCGATTTTTGTGTCCACTGTTGGGCGGTTTTTCAGCACATGGTTTTTGCCGATGTTTTTCTATTTCCAGTAAGGAATTAGGGTTGTTGATGTTGATTAAGGTTGGTTGTCATTGATGTCAACCCTTGAAGAAAGCCCCGCAACACAAAGGTTTGGGTAATGTACCCAAGATTGTTTGATGTAAAGATGACTCATTATTGTCTTGTCATGGTTGATAAGAATCAAAGATGGATGAACTCCAAAGTGGTCCCCTTATGGTGAAAGCCCTCACGGGAAGACGCTTTGCGGAGTAAGAGAACCCATGCTTAATTGTGGAATAATGAGATGAAGGACAATGAATTTTTCAGGTAAACTATCCTATATGGATAGTGCTTGTCATTCCATTTATGGTGGTATGTGGAACTTCACATAACTCCTCACGGTTAGAGAGTTATGGCCATGAGAAGTTGGAGACCCCAGGTTTGGGTAATAGACCCAAGTTTGTTTGATGGATAACGGTATGAGTTATGATATATTTTTAGATAATACTATTCTATATGGATAGTACATGTCATTCTATTTGTGGTGGTATGTGGAACGTCACATAATTCCTCACGGTTTGAGAGTTATGGCCTTACGAAGTTGGAGGACCCTCATATGTCATCTAGAATCCCCAAAAGGTCAAAGTAGTCAAAGTAGTTTAAGAGATTTTAAAAGGTAAATAATAAAGTGAAGTAATGAGTGTATTATAATTCAAATTGAATACAAAATAAATTATTTCAATAATAATTTTAATGGATAAATTAGAAGTGGGTTAACCCTAAAATAAGGAAAGTGGGGCCAAGTGACCTAGAAGATGTTTTAAAGGAAGCTACTTGGAGAGTATAAATAAGAGGCAAGGCTCTCTCATTTCAATCACACTTGAGAATATTGAATATATATAGGTGTCTGAGGTAACCAAGGATATCTAAGCTGAAATTCCGAGGGAAGGTGAAGAAAAGAAGGCCGAAATGCAAGGAAGGATAAATTCTTTTGATGGTGCTTTCTAAAGTATGTTATTTACAGGCCATCTCACCATTTTCACTATAACTTTTTTTCTATAATGATTCAGACCGTGAAATTGCTATGCCATTGAGAAAACATATCCAAGTATCTGTGGTAAACAATTCAGCTTGTGGGTCATTGTATTTTTGGATTTACACTCCGTGGAAAAGAGGTTTTGTGGCTAGTCCTGAAACTAGTCAAAAACAAGTGTTTCAGGTAAAAACGTCATAACTTATTCATAACAGATCCAAATTATGTGAAACCAAATTTCTTGGTTAGGGTATAGTCTGTAGTATTCAGTTTCATAGTTTTAGATCATTTCAAAAACTATTCCATGCTGGGAACACTCTACAAGGTCGCTCTCTAGAATAAGCCAGAATTCAGCAAGGTATGTCATTTTTGCTATAAAGCCTTTTCTGAGAGGTTCCAAGTAGTGAAACCTGGAGGAATTGTATAAAACAAACTGAATAACATGGTGTATAATTTTTATATCTTTATACATTACAGGTACAAAGTTATGATTACTTTAAGTTAGGGTTGTTGACTAATCCAAAACTAGGCATGTGAGACTAAAAAAAAGTTTGATGAAAATGCTAGTCTCTTGTTGTTGAAGTTAAGGAAGGTTTACAGGAATGTGATCATATACACCAGGTCTATTACAGAGCTACAAATCATATTTGGATGATGAAATTGATGAGGGCTTTTGGTTGAGGTACATGTTGAGTACATGGTTGAGACAAGTAGTTGATGA
>WSFP011392373.1:0-27865 GCA_009831015.1 Picea engelmannii | reverse complement strand
TTTTTTTATGAATAAAAAATAAATTATTCAAATTAATTAAAAAAAAATAATGTTTTCTTTTAAATGAAATGTTTATTAAAAAAGTATACAAACAATATAAAATTATACTAATATACTAACATAAATAATAAAATTAATTAAAAAAAACACTTTTAAAATTGTTGTGAACGTTCTATTTTATTATCCCTACAAAATTTCATTAAAAAACGACTTGAAATATTGGTTATATATATATATATATATATATATATATATATATATACGACCCTACCAAGTTACAATGTGTCAAATCAACATATATAAACTTTTCTATATATATATATATATATATATATATATATAAAGAAAAGCTACGCGACTTTCTCACATCTCAGCGAATTGCTACAACTCTAACCGTTGAAATTATCCATCCAATCATAGTCATTGTCATCATTGTTATAGAGACGCAAATTAAAACTAAATGTTTGAAAATGTTCAAACCACTCCCATTATATATTCACATTTCTTGACAAATAATTTGCTTTAAATGGGAATCTTGATAGAGTCGGTGGCCAGGCTTTTCTTTTTAATTTATTTTGTATTTTAAATTCCCCTCCCTCTCCTAAGGTGTTCCTTGTATCCACTCTTTAAAAAATGCTAGGTTTTGAACGCTATATCTTTATTCAAATGGCAGAGATGCTAATCAACTAGGCCTTTATTCAAACGCGAGAGTTACTAATCAACTAGGACTTTCATTCAATATATGTATAGACACGTCTCCATCTTTTATATACAAGCCCTAGATAGAATCTTGGGGGCAAAAATTTATATTCAAACCAAATTATATATTGAAGAATATCCCGTTTCAAAAAATATTATGATACGCTTCTTGAAGGGTTTAATTTAAAAAATGATTAATAGAGAATCATTATTTCTTTCTAGAAAGTCCTTGTTTTTTAAAATACTTTAAACCTATAAAGAAAGTTGTGAAAGTTGTGTTGGATGTTAGGCCATAAGTGTATATATCATATTTAATTGGAAAAAATATGATTATTGAATAATTATTTAAAAATATAAAGTCTAGAAAGAAATAAGAAAGTCAATGATATAGAATCTATGGAATATAACTCTTGTATTGCAAAAAAAGAGAGTGATGTTCATGGGCCATGGGCTACCTCCTTTACGGAGAGCTCTCCTATTGTTTGTATGTGTATCCTTTCACTGAATTGTGAGATGGTGCAACCAATGTTTTCTTATGACTAATATTTTCTTTGGTTATAACCAGAATAAACTTTTTTCATTAAGTTTTAGAAGGTGATATGGAACTTGGCAATTTGGCCTCATGACTTTTTTTTAAATAGGACAAGTGAAAGTTTGGGTGAATCTTGGAGTGGGTTGGAAGAGTCAATTGATATGGAACTGGTTTAATGAACTAGAGTATCTTATATGGTCCATAGAATTTTGGTTCTAACTTATAGGAGCCCTTGCCTTTGAGAGTGGATTACGTATAGGGTTGGAGATGAAGGAACCCATGATCCCCTTCTTCAAACGAACAATTAGAGCAATGTTGATCAACATATTGCTTCATTTGATTTCGAGCCAAAACCATATTATTGTTAAGTGCAAAGAGAATGTTTTTTTTGGAGCTAAGTCTATGACCTACTTCTTGAACCTTTGGATGTGCCTGGTAGATAGGAAGTGATTCGTAAATGGTAGGCATATGGCATGTTTGTCTCATCAACATAGATACCTTGTGGAAAATTAATTATGTTTTAATTTGAATGAGCTCTATGCAAATCTAGTTCATTGCTTGGTTTAAATGTTTACAATGGCCAAACTAATGTCTAACAATGGGAAGCAAGACACATTGTTTCCAATCCAATTACCAACACTCCCAATGTTTGGAAATGTGTAGGAACAACACTGTAGGAAATCACAAATCTGTTGTTCCTTCAAATTCTAGTAATGCACCCTTATGAATTCGATGCCAAACAAAATATCATTCCACTTGCCAAATAGACAAATTTTGCATTTGTTTGTTAAGATAAAAAAAAAAACCAACAACATTCTAGTTTGTAATTGGAAACCCATCCAACAAAATTTGAAAGCAATTGGAAAATGCAAATATTTATACAAAATTTTCTATAGGGAACATAACATATCAATGTAAGTAGGAATTCAACGCATGCCCAATGTTGGGGTTGAGTTGTGGGTGTATCAAACAATACACAACTATTTTATCCCATAGATCAAATAAATTGGTGATTGGGTTTAATCAACAGAAGAGCAAAGAATTGAGGCACGTATAGAGTAATTTTTGTGATTTACATAATTCTCAAACAACAATTAAAACCTATAACTAAAACAAGCCTATTGTTACTCGATCACATAGCAATGAATTCACACCATAAACAACAAAGACCTTTTTTAACCCTGTAACCTCAATGGGAAAACCAAATTGATTGGGGATTTTATCAAGCAAGAAATTGATTGAAAAAAGGTGAGCAATACACATATTTAGTTTATTGTTACTCGTTGGTAGGAAATTTGTAGATGGCCATGGCTCAACAATAATATTCACTCATTATGGGATAGATTTACTTGTCTTCTTCTCTTCCTATTATCAAGTAGACTACTCCATTGAGCTCTCATTTCTACTACTACCCTTCTTCATTTCCTCCTCTGTGTTCCCTTCAATGCCCTTTTTCATCACAACCTTCACTTTTAATGGGATACCTTGGAAGGCCAACCATCAAAATGGTTCATTTCAACTTCCAAGGGAATTTTGAACATTTTCTCAACTTTTCCAAAAAAATAATGAAATGCTTACAAAGATTAAAAATCATTTTTTGACGAGGATACGATTCAAATCACACCTCCCCATTTGAAGGAATTTTGTCCCCAAAAGCCTCAAATCTCTTCAATCTTCTTCTTCTTTTTGTTCAATCATCCTCTAATAAATCTTCAAGAAAGCGTTCCTCTACTCCAAGATGGAATATATAAAGAGTTGAATAGGGATTTCCTTTGGCATAAGCCTATTTTCCATCACATGGCTAGAGATGGCATTCACTACTACAATAGGTCGTTGGACAAATGTTGCTCCTTGGGCTACAAGTGTAAGTAGCTCCTCTTTCCCCTTGACCTTGAATATCCAAGCTTTCTTCTTGGTTTTTTGGTTATAGGAATGGATTTCTAGGTGAATCCTCCAACATTTGGCCTCCAAATGTCTAGTCAATCTACAATACTAGCAATAGTTCCTACATGGGCTAGTTGGATTTCTAGAGTGTCAACAATTACTAGACTTATGACCCCTTCCTTCTACTAGATTCTTGTTCAATAAATCATGGGCCTTCCTACTTGGGCCTATGTTGAGCTACAATGGGGATCAGAATCCCTTGGCTTTCCTTTCCTAGTGCTTTCCCATCATAGCCCATTTTCCTCATGAGCTTGGAACCGATGCCTCTAGTGTGATTTTCAAATTCATCGAAGGTGTTTTGAGGAAGGGTCTTGGAAGGTGAGTTTACCATGCTTGACTATATCATAGTGTTTTATTCTATAGTGGCAATGGAAGGGGCTTTCTTGGTCTCTTGAAAAACTACCTATAACTTCTTCAAGGCCTCTACTACCAAATCCTGGTATAGCTGAGCATTCACTTCAGTAAACATCTCCTCTTTCCAATTATCCAGTTGAGTGAATTTCTCCTCTATTCGCAAGACATGCAATCTACTTCACTCTAATTCTTCGCTCATGGTGATGAAGAAGTCCTGGCATTTGACAAGTTATTTTTCTAGCTCATCCACCTTATGTCTCCAATATTGACTTTCCTCTTGTATTTATCTGTTGAATTCTCTCAACTCTTTCATCTTCTCCCTCTTCAAGGCTTTGCCCATGGAAGTTTATTTAAGGTCTCTGGTGACCCTACTTTGATACCTTATGATCTGTAAATGGTAGGCCTATGGCCTATCCATCTCATTATCATGGATACCTTACAGAAAATTAATTGTGTTTTAATTTGAATGAGCTAAGTGAAAATACATTTCATTTCTTGGTTTACATGTTTATGATGGTCTGACTAATTCCCAACAACGGGAAGCAAGACACATTGTTTCCAATCCAATTACCAACACTCCCAGTGTCTAGAAATGTGAAATCACAACACTCTAAGAAATCACAAATCTCTTTTTCATTCAAATTATAAGAATTCTCCCTTATGAATTTGATGGCAAACAAAATATCATTCCACTTGCCAAATAGACAAGTTGTCCCTTTGTTTGTTAAGATAACAAACCCAACATTCTAATATGTAATTGGAAACCCATTTGACAAAAGTTGAAAGCAACGGACAAATGCAAATATTTACAATATATCTCTAGAATTTTAGTTGTAGGAAACATAAGATATCATTGTAAGTAGTCATTCAATGCATGGTCGGTATTGTGGGTTGAGTTGTGGAAGTATAAAACAATACAAAACTATTTTATGTCAGAGATAAAATGAACTAGTGATTGGATTTAATCAATAGCAGAGAAGAGAATTGAGGCAGTGTTGGAGTAATTTGTGCAATTTACATAATACTCAAACAACAATTAAAACTTAGAATTGAAAACAAGCCTACCAATACTCTATCACATAGCTATGAATTCACACCATAGACAACAGAGAATTTTTTTTAACCCCAAAACCCAAATGGGAAAACTATATTGATTGGGGATTTTATTAAGAAGGAAATTGATTACAAAAGGGTGAGCTATACATAGATTTAGTGTATTGTTACTCAATGGCAAGAAATTTACATATGGCCATGGCTCAACAACAATATTCTCTCATTGTGGAACAAATTCAATGTCTTCTTCTCTTCTAATCATCAAGCATACTACTTCCTTGAGCTCTCATCTCTACTACTTCCTTGAGATCTCATCTCTACTACTTCCCTTCTTCATTTCCTCCTCTATGTTTCCTTCAATGCCCTTCTTCATCATGACCTTCATTTTTAATGGGATACCTTGGAAGGCCAACCATCACAATGGTTCATTTCAACTTCCAAGGGAATTTTGAACATTTTCTCAAAATTCCCAAAAAAATAATGAAATGCTTACAAAGTTTACAAAGATATTTTTGAGGAGGATCCAATTCAAATCAGGAAGTGACATAAGGCATTTTTCAACCATAGACAACTTCATAAGGTGTTTTTTTTGTGGAAATATTAGAAGTGGTCTTGCACCACCATTCAACAAGGGGTATCCATTTAACTCATTGGTTCCATCGGTTCATTGTAAAACACTATAAGTAGATTTTCAATAATTTGTTAACCACCTTATTTTCACCATCAATTTTGGGATAATAAGTCGTGTTCATGTTCAAGTTTGTGTCTTGTAGCGTAAACAATTCCTACCATAATTTTCTAGTACATGTGGAGTTACAATCTAACACAATGGAAGTGGGTGCACCATGTAACTTAAATTTTTTATCCATGAAGACTAGGGCCACTATGAAGAGTGTAAATGGGTGTTGTACTACAAAAAAATGAGCATGCTTAGAAAGGTGGTAGATTACCACAATGATGATTGACGTTTGTTGGCTTTTTAGAGGCCCACAATAACATCCATGGAATCGTTGGTCTATATAGTGGTAGAGATCAATAGTGGTTGCTAGACATTGAGAGTATTTACTATTTACTATTTCACCCTTGTATTTACTAGACATTGAGAGATCAATAGTGGTTGCTAGACATTGCTAGAAGTTTGATGCAAATTCCTATGAGATCGAGCTGTTAGACGATGTGGGCATATCGCCCATATCCATAATATCAAACATGTATCCTTACAGGGAAGATGACACAGAGAGATCAGGAGATCAAGAGAAGATTCAATGGGAGAAGCAGATGTCTGTAGCAGAAAAACCACAAATGGAGAAGATCATTGATTAGAGGATTGACAAGAAGACTAGGAGGAAGACCTATTTTGAATATTTAGTCAAGTGGAAGGGACACCCAATAGAAGATGCCAGTTGGGAAAATGAAGTTGATATCCAGAAGAATGGAAAGTTAGTGCAGGAGCTCATGGACATGAGTCCATGAATTTTTTTCCAGGTGAGTATGATGCAGGAGCATCATCAGCAAGCACACGTGGAGAGACAACTCAGCACCTTAGAGCGCATTTGAATCATTTCAGAATCTTAACCACTGGCATTTCCTGCAAATATTTTTTTGAAATGATAAAAAACTGAAGAAGATCAAACACTTGGGAGTTGAATGATCATGAGTGATCTAGGAGTTTCACTCCTAGTCTTGAATGTAACAAAACTTAGGTAGCGATTAGATTTTTTTTCAAGAAGACGAGTAGTCGGAGGGAACCTTGAGAACCCTCTGAGATAAATAGAGGTGTTGTATACCCGAATGAGGTTGTTGCAAGTTAGTAGGAGATTGTTGTGATTTAGTTGTTGCTAAATTTTTAGTTAATGTTTTATCATAGCTGTAGCCATTTAATTTTTAATGAATATAACAGAGGAAAATTCATCCAAGGCATGGTGTTGCTACTGTTTACAATTCCCTGTTATTTTGTTTTCATGAATGAATGAGTTATGTTGTTGAGTATATGAAACTGTGAAGTGTTTAGATAAGTTTTGATTGTTCTCTTCATTGATTTCATGCAATGTGTGCCTACAGTCCGCAAGCAGTGCGTTGACAGAGTTTGTTTCGACTCAGAAGCTCATAAGAGATAACGCAAAACTTTCCCTTTGCAAGGAGTGCAAAGCGACTGCTGCAAGGTGTGCACAGTGATTCAAAAGAACTTAAGTCTTGCATGAGAATCTGTTGCAAGGAGTGATAGATTTTGTTTTGAATCATGAGCTCAGAAGATATTGCGTAAAATTTCCATTTGCAAGGAGTGCAAAGGGATTGATGCAAGGTGTGCATAGTCATCCATAAGAACATAAGTCTTGCATAAGAATCTATTGCAAGGAGTGCACATATCCAAAATTTGTTAAGTGTCTAAATAACCCTATAAGGAGTCAAAGGGTTCGAGAGAGAGAAATCTCAAGAGAGATAGCGGGAGAAACCTTCAAGCAAAATGAAGTTTTGAAGGTTTCACGAGTCATCGACTAAGATACGTTCAAGAGGGAGTGGGATCATTCTGGATCATCAGATCTAGGCAAAGTGCACAAGCTTTATGTCTCTGTGTACATACAAGAGCGAGGATTTTCCAAAATACTGAAGAGGCTACGGACCGTCCATCATCCAGAGGGACAGGTGGCGTAATATATACAACTTCAGAAGTTTGTAGACAAGGAGAGATTGAAATTGCCAAAGAGACGAAGTAGATCCTGGCCATTGGTCGCCAGGGGGTTACGTGTCAACAGATATGAGACTTCGGGGGAAAGTAACTTAGAGGATTTCAGTTTAGGAGTTGAAACACCCAAACCCCAAAGAGCCTAAGTAAATCATGGTTGTCTGATTCAGAAGGACACGTGGCAGAGACTTGTGAACTTTAGGCGAGATCTCTCCAGGAGAAAGCTAAGGCTGAGAGTTGAAACTCTTGAAGCTTGAAGAGCCGAAGTGAACCACAGTCGTTGATACGTGAGGGACACATGTCGACAGATCGTCTTCTTTGGGTGAAAGCACTACGGGAGAAAGCGAAGACTGAGAGTTGAAACTCCTGAATCCCGAAGAGCGAAGTGAACCACAGCTGTCGATCTGTGAGGGACACACATCGATAGATCATCATATTCAGGTGAAAGAACTTCGAAAGAAATCGAAGACTGAGAGTTGAAACTCCTGAAGCCCGAAGATAGAAGTGAACCACAACCGTCGATCTGTGAAGGACACACGTCGATAGATCATCGTCTTTGGGCGAAATAACTTTGGGAGAAAGCGAAGATTGAGAGTTGAAACTCTCGAATCCCGAAGAATGAAGTGAACCAAAGTCGTTGATCTGTGAGGGACACGCGTCGACAGATCATCGAATTCGGGTGGAAGTCATGTGGAGGAAGAAAAAGTTGAGAGTTGAAACTCCCGAAGCGCGAAGGGAAAAATCTATCGTAGTCGTTACTTTGGAAGGAGGGCACGTGTCGCTAGATCATGGATATTTGGGAGTGCTTGCGAAAGGGGGGAAATGGTCTTTGACTGATAGTTGGCCAAGGTAGAAAGAGGATAGACCTCATTCGTCAATCAATAAGAAATGCCCGAGATCCCAATATCGACGGTCGTGCTTAATTGCAGGGATAGAATGTGCTCGGGCTTTAAAAATCTTGGAGCAGGCTGCAATCGAAACCACGGTATTGCCAAAAGGACGCATGGCAACTGCTAGTGAATTGCAGGGAGAAAAGTGGTGTATCCTCAGACCACTCTAGGTCTCCCCGCAATCACGTGTTTATGCGAGGACGTAGCCAGAGGTCACATATGGGAAAGGGCTAATGGAAGAGGAGTTAGCGCCTGAAACTTGATAGTTTAGCAGTGCAAGGGAAGAGGTTGTGGGTGTCATAGAACCTGCACCAAAATACTGAAAGGGTCTCTGTTTAGTCACAAGTGAGACCATTAATGTTTGAGAGAGCCGATTCAGCTCGAAGAATCGAAGATCCTTGACCAGGAGGTCACACAGCCCCGAGGGAGAGAAGGGGGGTCTGCATCTTCAACCCATGGAAGTGTCAAGAAACAGTTTCTAAAGCATAGTATTTTCATTGAGGGAGAGATTAAGGAAGGTTTGAATGACCCTTCCTTGATCATAGTATTTTTGTTTTGGGGGATCATTAGGAAGGCTAGTTGACCATTCCTTAACCACATTATTATTTTCATGTGTTGTAAGTCATATTTTCCATTTGATTAATAAAATTTTGATTATTCTTATATTATTTATTATGATCTAAATATTAGATCTGCTAGTGGTGAATTCAAAATATCTTACTTTCTTCTTTTGCTTTCATAAGAGTTATGGTGTTGCATGCATGAATCCTTATTTCATCTCTATTTTGAATTCATATACCTTTAAGGATACAACCAATCAAAGTAGGGTTTTTTGGCACATCCCTGTGACAAAACCCACCAACAATACTCATCTGAATCATAGTATATTTTCCAAATGAAAATCTATTTTCCTGATTCAAAAGAAGTTTTGGTGAATAGGAGGTGACATGCACCATTGTTAGGTTTCTCTACCAAGTATGTATAACCATGAGGATATTGGTTAATTTTTTTGTTCCTCCACTAATTGATTTTTTTGTCTTGGTTTGTTACTTCCCAACAATTCATGACAAGAAAATGACCTACAGTTTCACTTGTAATTCCTCTCCTAACAAAGCTAATTTTAGGCTACTTTTTGACCTAGGTTCAATGAGAACACACCCTATTTCACATTCCACTATTGGTCTAGGGTTTTTGTCTTAATCCATGGTTTAGCCATCATGATTAGTGGACGTGTCCAAGGTTTTTCAGTTATGTACTTTCACCCATTGCCTCATGTGGAATTGGCTTCTTCTTGACCAACATGGTCACAAATTTACATGCTTATTCTCCTCCTTGGAACAAATTAAACATGTTAATCTCCCTATAGATTGGGTAATTCAATTGATCTTCCATCATCATGTCTAGGGTTAACCCTTAGTCTTCTTATAGGTCTAGTGAGGATGAGGCTCTACACAATTTGGCTTGCATTTGCATGATCTTTGCTCTCAACTTGACGATCTTTTATGAGTTTTGGGTATTTATCTTGATGGGATGAACATTTTTTATTCCCATGAAACTATCTATGGTTTCAAGCCTAAACACTATAACTAAATATTGTTTAAAGGAACTATTGAGTTCACACTTGTATTCAAATTATTTTGATGTTGATGCTTATGAACTTATCAATTTTGGTCTACTAGATTTGATTGATACCTAGATGCATATTTATATACATAAATTTTGTTTTCAATAAGGACACGAGGTATGATTATAGTATGTAACTTCTTCATGATTTCAAAGAATATGAATTGTTAACAAAATTCATTTATTGTGTTTACAATACTAGGGTTTTAAATGGAATTGAAAAAGGGATAGATCTATCAAAAAGCCAAATCAAGTTACTATCTAATGGATCTTTTGCTAACTATATACATTAATTTAGGGATATAATGCAACTAATTTACATATTTACTTTTCAAAGAAATACATATAAATGGGAAAGAAAAAATTGAGAAGTTTGAACACAATGTAAACAACTTACTCTTAAGAAATATAACATTAACAATACCCAAAAGTTTCTTGCACGCTTTAAAAAAAAATGATAAGATATATAGACAATCAAAAGAATGCAAGTAAAACTTTGTATATGAAAAGTAAATGCTTGCATAATTTAAAATTTGCGATAGTTTAAACCAAAACATTTCTACTACTTGTTCTTTCCTATCCACTTTATTCTTTGAAATCAAAACCCGTACATGTACACGGACATACCCAAAAATGGTTGCTTGACAACTGATTGCTGATATGGAATTCATGTCAAAAATGATTGATAAGAATGCTATAGATAGACTTCATTCGATGGAAAATAACTCATTTGCATGTATCATATACACAGAGGCAGTTTAACTTCTAGAAAAGGTTATGAATTTTTTGTGGCTTGGGTGTATGCATAGATACTTATAGTTTTGATTTTCTAGCATTTCTAAGTTTCCAGACACAAGGAAGGCTTGAGAATTGTGGCATGTGGTTGAAAACAAACATATTACAAATAAGAAGTTTGATAACAAGGTGGAGTGGGGCATTTATTTATCATCGGAGCATGAGAGGTGCGTAAGAAAGAATCACCACCTGGACATTATGCTAAAAATCAAAATGCCAAATATTGTTTTGCCTATACCATTTAAATTTTTTAAGTTGTTGCATTTGCATATTTGCGAAGGTGAAAATATGGGAAGTTGTTTTAATGTTTTATTGTCTAAATTGATGCAGATATTTAACAAAGGAGATATTTAAAAACCCAGTAATTGTGTACAATTATCCAAAAGATATCAAGGCATTTTACATGTGGGTCAATGACGATGGAAAGACTGTTGCCGCCATGGATGTACTTGTGCCTAAGGTACGCTCCTTTCTTATTTTCACTCAGTATAACATAAATTGGTTTCTCTAAGGAACCTATTGAAGTTGGTTAATGATAATAAATCTAAGCATATGGTTGCAGTCTCATCCTCATTGTTTGAACATAATTTAAGTTGGTGTATTCTTCACAAGTCGGGGAATTGACGAGGGTTATAGTGTTACTTGTTGAATTCAAACCTGTTCATGTGCATGGATGGGCCCGAATTCCATCTCGTTCATGTGCATCGATAGGCTCAAATTCGGGCTTGTCCATGCACATGGACAGGGCCAAATACCCACCCTCATTTCTAACCCTCTGCTATAAAGGTTGGGTTTTGGTCCCTAATAGGTATGTTGACGGCCAAGCTTTAATTCCTAAAGGTTTGATAGGTCAAAGATTGCATTATTTCTGGTTTCAATAAAGGAGGTTATATGGTGTTGTTTTCCTTGTTTCTGGGTATGTATTTGTATTGGGTTACTAGTTAATCTATTGTTTCTTATAGGTATCCCCAGTTTGGGTAAACTAGTAGTTTTGATTCATTAGATTCTACTTGGTTTTTGTTTTCCCCTAATGTTTTCTTTCTATCTATCCCTTGATCTGCTCTTGTTGTAACAAGAATGTTTGTTGATGAATAAAGGACGTTACTGGTGGGATAATAAATAGTCTTTGTTCCTAGTGCTTTTCCTCATAAATGAATGAAGAAACTGGTGAGGGTAGTGTGTTTTTTGTGGTGTGCCAATATTTACAGGTGGTTTTTTCATATGATGTTATAAGGGTATATTGTTTTTGGGTTATATGGGGTTGTTACCCTCCTTTCCTCTGATTGATGTGATAACAAAGGACAACCTAGTTGAGTTTAGAGGGAGTTTAGGGAAAGTAAAGTATGGGTTGTTGGCTATTGTAATTCTTTGCAGGAGGGTTTCTCTTGTTGTCAGGGAGGATCTTCCCTTGCACCCAACGTGCCCGAATACGGGCCTATCCATGCACATGGACAGGTTCGAATTCGGCCCTGTCCATGAGCATGGACATGATGAATTCCCCAATTTCTATAATTAACTACTAAAACAATTAAAAACTACCTAAACAACCCTTTAAATCATACCTGCAAAAAAAACACCAACAACCACCATCAACGAACGACGAATTTGTCCCTTTCTATGTGCGTGGTCAGGGAGAATTCGGTGAATTCTATAATTAACTACTAACAAAATTTAAAACTACCTACAAAACATTTTAAAACATACCTGCAAAAAAAAATGCCAACGAACGCCAATGACCACCACCAACGAATGCCAATTTCCACCATCGATGAACGCCAACAACCACCACCAATGAACGTTCAGCAGATTCTCACTAGTTCAGAAAACTATCATATGGGAAATGTGTGGGTGATATATAAAAAGGTTTTCAGCCGAAAGTTTTTTTTGGACGAAAAGATTCTTTTGGCCGAAAAGATGTTACCAGATGAAAAGATATGTCTGGTTAATCTGGTACACAATAGTCGAGGGAACTGTCATGGTACCATTCAATTTGACATCAAAAGGTTCGGCCAAAAACTGTTTCGGTAGAAAGAACCAGCAGTTCGGCCGAAAAAAGGCCGATAGGAATTTTGAAGACCCGATTCTCACAAAAGTGTAACCCACCTTCATGATTTTACCCACAATGAAATTATTATTAATAATACATCACTAGATGGATATGAGAGGGATGGTAACCTTTGGGGGCTATGATTCCACAAGAGAGGGGGGTTTAATGGGGGTTTTGATGGGTTTCCATATGCCTTGAGTCTTAATCTATCTTCATTAATCAATTTGTCATTTAGTCATTTATCCCTTTGACTTATTAAGCACACAATCACTGAATTCATGTAATAGGTTGAGTGAGGAAGTCATCCCACTCTGTTATGAAAATAAGGACTTATTAAGCACAAAATCATTGAATTCATGTAATAGGTTGCGTGAGGAAGTCATCCCACTCAGTTATAAAAATAAGGGTTGAGTGTGATCATCCTTAAGGGAGAGTAAGAGTCAAGCAGTCATGGGAGAAGAGGAAAATTTGAGTAGGAATAAAGATAGTTTTTAAAATGTTGATTTTTGAACAGCAAGGGAGAGATGGATGCTAGAAAAAGAGCACCATCCATGTTGTGTATGAGAAAAACCATGAGAGAGTTGAGCTTTATGCTGGAAATGAAGGTTGTGTTCCTATGAGTATAGTTTGTGTGCCTGTAAGTGAGTTTCATATTGAGGAAATTGCTCAAGATCCTTGAAAAGGTTCTTGTGAGCACTCCAAGTAACAATTGAGAATTCTCGAGGTCCTAGGATAAAATATTTCATATCCAACCATGTGCACTGGATCCCTGGAGGGAAGTGGGATAGATTGAAGGACTGCATGGTAGATAAGGGGATCTCATTCCTTGGGTTGTATGCAGGTTGAGGGGAAAGAGAGATGGTGGAGTGGAATTGTTGTTGGAGTTAGAATCTGGGTATTGGGTTGTGTGAGGATAGTGGCCAACCATGAGAGTTAAACCTCCTTGTGGACTCATATCCCTAACATGGGGGTGGCATGCTATTGAGAGAAATGGAGCAATAGAGCCTATGATTGGGAGGAACGTCCTTCATATGCAACCAGTTGGTGGCATTTCATTGTAAATATAAGTGATATTATCATTGTGTTGTTTTGTGTGAATGTTATGTTGAATGTCATGTATAATTTATTTTCTATGTGCTTTAATTGTTGATGTGCATGTCTAAATCAGTTGCATTCACATTTTAATAATTATTAATGGTAGCATGAGCTTGTATGTCATGAAGTGTATATTTATGCATATTATGGATTGGTATTAGAGATGAAAATGGCAGTAATAGGACCCGACAAGGCATATGGGTACATTATAACCAACCATTTAGTGGGATTTAATTAATAAAAAAAGACTCTTTTATATTGAGTACCTACCAAATAACTACCTAATAGGCCTCAATGTTTTTTTTAAGTGAAATTTTGTCAATTTGGCTATATTTTAATTTTTTTGAAGAAATTTAGGCTAAAAGTTTTCATATTTTCATTAAAATAAAAAAGTTATAGCCTAATTTATGATTATAGTTATGCATACACTTATATTTTTGCCTAAATATAAATATTTTCCATGAACATATAATAGGTTTTCTTAATATTTTCTTAAGTAACTCAAAGTAGGAAGGTTAAGGTAAGGCCCTAACATAGCCATTAGGTCTATGATACCTTGTAGAAATAACATGTCAACTTGGAAATTTAGCCATGAGATTTTTTCCTACTAATGTTAGAGGGCTAGAAATAGGAGGTAATCAACTTGATGCATATCGGTCTAGGAATTTGGCCTCTAATACATCATTGAAGAAGATCAAACATCACCTAGAAGAAGATGGATAAACATCTTTGATCATCATAAATCATTTATAGACCATGAAAATCAAAAATAAAAAATAACCTTAGTTATAAACTCAAATGTGAAATTAAAAATTTGAACATTTTCCAAATAATAAATTATATTAAATGCATTTATAATAAAGTAATAAATAATCTAGAAAAATAAAATTAATAAAATACAAATTAACACAAAAATTACTTCATTAACACATTTTAAACTCTTAAAATACAAATTTTATAAATATTTATATCAATGGGTATGTACATACTTTTAAACATGAACATGGTTAAAATTTAAATATTTTAAAATAATCTTTTATCAACCAATTACCATTTGTATTTTGTTAATATTTTCTAACCATCTAAAAAATTCTTCATTCTTTAAAAAAAAATATGTTTAACGAATGTTGGGAACAATTGAAGAAGAAATTTCTATTTGAATTCCAATAATGCTCTTCCCCATAGTACATCTTGACACATCAGTTCCATTTCCCATCACATTATTACAATAATTCATGTTAATTTTAGAAACTGTGATTATTAATAATTATATTACCTTGTGTGGATTTCCTTTTAAATAGATTCAAGAAAAATGTACTTTATATCATTTCATCCATTTAAAATTGTTTTTAGGTGATGTGTCTAATGAATAGATGGTTAGAGTGTTTTTTGGATTTATTATATATTTTTTTAAATCAATGTTTTAAACTCGGTCAATGTGATTGATTATTTAGATGAAATGGATCATATTAGTTTTGGTTGAAATGTTGATTTAGAAACTTCCATACCATAACACTTAATCCAAAAATCTTAAAACCAAAAACAAATAATGAATAAAGTCAATTTTGGTAATGGAAATGTGATAAATTTATAAATATATATTAATATTTTTTTATTAATAATATTTTCTAAAATCTTATAAGGAATCGATTAAAACTTATAAAATCTTAAAAAAATTTAAGATGGATAAATTAAAACATATAGAAAGGTATCCTCGGGAGTTTAATATCTTTGGACTTAAAGTTACATCCGTAAAATTTATTTTGAGTATCTAACTTATAAAATCTTAAAAAAATTTAAGATGGATAAATTTAAACATATAGAAAGGTATCCTCGGGAGTTTAATATCTTTGGACTTAAAGTTACATACTTAAAATTTATTTTGAGTATCTATATTGTGTTCATATTTTTAACAAGCGTTGCATTGCAACTTAGTCCCTGCCAAACAAGGTTAATTTATATAATAGTTATTGTATATGAGTTGGAATAGAGTATTATCATAGCAATAATTGTAATCACTCTTTCATATCAAAGCTTAACATATATTCTAGCACTACTTATCGAGCTTTATGTAATATGAATAGTTAATACAGTGTAATGTAAGGATCGTGAATACTATACGAGATTACATATTTCTAGTGAGATTATAAGTAAGATCTCATGT
The DNA here is from genome assembly GCA_009831015.1 of Picea engelmannii. Classification (NCBI taxonomy): domain Eukaryota; kingdom Viridiplantae; phylum Streptophyta; class Pinopsida; order Pinales; family Pinaceae; genus Picea; species Picea engelmannii. The sequence goes on along the minus strand of WSFP011392373.1, from coordinate 11,986 downwards.
ACATTTTATTCACCTAATACATTGGGTTCATACATGTTATTAGTACTATGACAAACATTGATTTACTGTACATATAACTAGGGTGATCAATATTCAGCCTGCTACGCAGTATTGAATGCTACAACAAGTGACATATAGATCGTTGGATCGAAATTGTTTTCAGATCCGACAACCTATACGCCACATGCTGCAGCATTCAATGCTGTGTAGCAGGGTGGATATTGGCAGCCATATAACTAACTTAGTGATTGATCTCATTACATCTTATGACTCTTGTATTTCAATAATCAAGGTATCATAGCTCATTACATCTTATGAGTCTCTTGTATTTCAATAATCAAGGTATCATAGCTCATTACATCTTATGAGTCTCTTGTATTTCTATAATCAAGGTATCATAGTTTATCAAGCTTACACATGTTATGTGGTACTATTAATTTGATTACTCTTATGTAACATTGTTATGATTTGAACATGAGCTATATGATCCTTTCTTATGGACATGTGATTAGTACAAACAAGAGCTCTTTAATTATAATAAATGCCATATATGATTAAGCAATATGTGTAGTCTAGGAAGCATCATGATTTAAGCTTTGATTACATTCGTATTGATCTACTACTTATAACTATGATTAAGGAATAACAAAAGGCTCTTATGATAAGAAGAGTGTTATGTGATAGCTATGATTAAGGTATAACACCAAGTTGTTATGATAAGAAGAGTGCAATGTAATAGCTATGATTAAGGAATAACAAGAAGTTGTTATGATAAGAAGAGTGAAATGTAATAGCTATGATATACCCATATTATGCATGCTATATGTGTGATAAATAGCTACAGAAATAATATGATTCCCATATAAGGTGACGTATTGGTATAACATGTACAAGCTCTACCTCGACCTCATTTGGTTCTATGATTTCCATATATGTTAGCAAAACAAGCTCTATATTGATCCATAACTCCAAGTATGAATGTTATAACTACTATACCCATGTTGATATATGTACAATGACTCTTAGCTTCACGATATGACAGTACATACATAATATAATAAAATGATATACTCAAACCAAGATCTTACATTAACTGCACCTATTGAGTCAGTGGATTCAATAACAATGATATTGTTATGTTCCATAATATACACATAGAAGATGATAAGCATCATAAGAATTAGATTTAGTATGAAGGTAAAAACACAAGTTTGTATCACTCTTATCTTATCAATGGTGTTAAGACTAGTGTATATTGATCGTATAAGCATAATAAGGTGATAAATTAGTATTTACAGTATTATAGTTAACCTATTCAATATGGTAGTATATTCACCCTATTCGAACATGTTTGATTACAACTTACATTATGGAGATTGCTTTGATGAACCCTATCAACTTGTATTCATACATACTCTCGACCTAACTGGTGATTTCTTAGATTTGTGTTGAAACAGAGATTTCGTGTATACATTTATGACATCTAACTATTATCGATTTTGTTTACTATGAGGCCTCTAACTCATAAATTATACACAAGAAATTATTTTTATTTTTAGAAGGCAACACGATTTGAGATTGATATATGCAAGTGAAAAGTATCTCATAAATTATAGGCAAGAAATTATTTTTATTTTTAGAAGGCAACACGATGTGAGATTGATATATGCAAATGAAAAGCATCAAAGTGATATATGTTATCCAATAGAGTACCCTCTTGATCATACAACAAGGAATTATTTTGTCATGTAAATAAAGAAATAAATTATTTTGTATAAAGAGTTTGGTAATGATCAAATCATCAGATGCGGCCCCATCAGGACCGTCCAACTTGCCACATTGAAGACAGTCTTCGAAGGCACCGCTTCTATCCATGCATAACAGTTGAATGTTGGCCAAGTGGCCAGCAGTTTCAAACACCTGGTGCACGTCTATATTCATCAATCTCTCCAATAGGCTTGTAGGTATCACATTTTTCCTATTTAGTTTGATGTTCACAGAATGAATCATCATCTCACTATTCCTGTTGCTGCAGCAAGAAGAGGCACAAGAAAATTATCGAAGAGCCTACCTTTTGGTTACATAGCAGCAACCCTTCATATGGTATCGTAGCTCTGACTATTCTTTGATTCACTCGATGGCTAGATGAGTAGTTGGAGTCACACAAGAATCTAAGTCTCAGTCGTAGCCCCCCTATGAGTCTAGTCCAGAAGAGCCATTCAGGAGAGCTTTTATCTGCTAGCGACAGGATTGAGAACCCAAAATATTTTGCATTGAGGTCTTCTTCAATTATCTTCCCTAGGAGTAAGCTTTGGGCGAGGGAGAGGATAAAGGGGCATGATACCATGGGGGCTTAAGCTATCTCAATTATACAAGGGAGAATTGGGTCATCACAGAACATCTAGGTTAGTGTCTGGGTTCAATACGCTTCACCTCCTTTTGTATGGTGTGTTTAGAGAGTCTGAAAATTATTTGAGTGGCGACCATTTTCTCAATTTGTCTTAACAAAATCTCTCTAAGTAGTATGTGGAGGCTCGTTGTTTAGCACGGTGAGACGAATATATTTGCATAAAGAGTGCTCCACTCGTATGAATTAGCCATGGTTTGCGGGTCAACAAGTATAGTTTTCTAGATTTTCTTAGACAGAAAATTGGGCAGCTACAGGATGAAGTTATTGGTGGGTTTTGGCAGCAATCAGACCATAGTTTGTTGGTCAACAAGTATATTTTTTTGTATTTTCTTAGACAGAAAATTGGGTAGCTACAGGATAAAGTTATTCATGAGTTTTGGCAGCTATCAGATAAAGTTATGCACTGGATCAAAAAGAGTTAAATCGATATCATCACTCAATTTTCCATTGGCCATTTTCACTCATTCAAGAAGCCCTCCTTCATAGAAGGAAGGAAAGCATTTGAATAAAGTATCAAGCATGCGCACATATGTTTACTCACTAGCTTGACACTGGAAAAATGGACAGGCATGGAGCCCACAGATCCAGATTCGCGGTCAGTGGATATATTGATTTGTATCAATGAATGAATAATATGTGAAAAATATGGAAGGGTGGCCATGAAAGAGTTACAAGAGATCATATTTTGGTCTTAGATCCTGGACAAGTCAATGCCCACAACCAATTATGGTCAATCTGGACACTTTAAGAGGGTGAATCTTAAGTGTTAGGCAGACTTTTCCCTTATAAAGATAAACTTTATTTCACTGTTAAATGAATATATATTGCATGAGATGAGTAAGTAGGTCAAACACATCCATTTATTGGAGCGTTGTTATGGTCATCTCATTTGTTGTGTCATCAACTCTAGTTCTTGCATATATATTACAGAAAAAACATCTTCTTCTGAAGACTAACATTTTATGGGATAAATTGAAGACATATTTTGTTGTATATTCTTTGTGGTGATATAAGCACGATAAAGCACATACACGTATTTGTAATGTAAGACTAAGCCTACACTATATTTTGTCCATGGTACAAACACAGTGAAGGACAATGATTATATTCTATGCATGAAGTAGAGTGATTACATTCTCCGTGGTGATATAAGCACGATAAAGCAAAAAATAATATTTTCAATTTAGGACTAACCCTATATTCAAGCACAGTAAAACATGGTGATTATATACTCTGCGATATATAATAGCATGATTCTTATCTTCTATGTGGTAAAATTTTGTATTCTCTACAGTGATAATAGCACAATGATTATATTTTATAAGGTGAAGCATGGTGATTATATCATCTGCAGTGATATAATATTTTCTAATGTGATACAAGCACAATGACTATAGGTGATCTAAGATGATTTCTAAAAGATAGTTGCACTGAATTTCTTTGTTGGGATGATTATATCATCTGCAGTGATATAATATTTTCTAATGTGATACAAGCACAATGACTATAAGTGATCTAAGATGATTTCTAAAACATAGTTGCACTGAATTTCTTTGTTGGGATGATTATATTTGTTGGGATGATTATATCATCTGCAGTGATATAATATTTTCTAATGTGATACAAGCACAATGACTATAGGTGATCTAAGATGATTTCTAAAAGATAGTTGCACTGAATTTCTTTGTTGTGATAAGCATCAACTAAAAGCTAAATTGTAAAGAAGTTTATTGCAGGTAGAGAGCTTTCAAGAGAGAGATATATGGTCACACCCACTTTAAAAAAGGAAGGAGAATCATGCCCACTGGTTACACTTCGTCATTTGTCCATAACATAAGGGATATAAGTATAACTGTGACTATATCATTACCCCTTCTCTCTGTTCAGGTTCGCTAGAAGGCCCCTCATCTCAGGTAAGGACTTACCTAGCCAATCGAAAACAAAACTTTTATTTTTATTTTTATTTTTATGTTCTCTCTATTTTCCTGTTGTGGATTTAGGAGTAGAGCATGTCCTGATCTACTACATGTTGGCCAAGTAAAAACTCAGGGTGAAACTTTTCAAAAATTTGAGTTGGAAAGAATGAACAATGTTCTTGTAAACCCACATTAATGGCCTCCATAATTCATTCTCTTATGTTTTAAATGTGCAACGCAATAAGAGACAACTACAAGGAACAAGGTTTCTTTTGCAAGGCCTCGAGCCAAGTATGGCTTTCTGGCTGCTTGACTTTCTCCACTGGCATCAACTTGTATGGATTTTTATGGCTTTCTGGCTGCTTGACTTTCTCCACTGGCATCAACTTGTATGGATTTTTCGGTTGCTTGACTTCCTCCACTAGAATCAACTTGTATGGCTTTGTGGTTGCGTGACTTTGTATGGCTTTGTGGTTGCGTGACTTTCTCAACTAGGACACTTGTGAGTTCCTTTTCATTTTAGATTGATGACATTGTTGTACAACTTAAGGAAAAACATTATGAAATGGTTAACAAATAACAGTTGGACACTCCTATCTAAGGACATGTGTTTTTATGCATGGAAGGAAAATACAGGAAGAAGAGGAAGAGGACATGATGCACATGGAAAATGTAGGACATGATGCACATGGAAAATGTAGGGCATGTGTCTTCATGCATGACAGACAAGTAGGACATGTGTCTTCATGCATGACAGACAAATGCAGGAGGAAGAGAACATGATGCACATGGAAAATGTAGGAAAAGAGCAGGTGTTGGAGATGGTGGCCTAAAAGGCGGTGTCTGACGATGCCCGTATCTTGAGACTACAAATCCATCACATTAAGCCCTGACATTGAAATTTGGGCCTTTACATTGAAATTTGGGTGCAGACGAGAAAGCAAAAGGATAACAAAGTTAGAACTTAGGTTAAAAAGAGTGATAAAATTGCATACTGGAAAATCATCCTAGAAAGTTAGGATAGTGATTGAAAAGAATACATTGGGAGGAGAAAAGCGTAGGATAATGATTGAAAAGAATACATTGGGAGGAGAAAAGCGTCTAATAATACTTCTAGTATTAGAACCAATAAAATTGCATATAATTATCTTTTATTAAAATATTTAATAAAAAAAATTGTAAACCATGGTATAAAGTTAGAAATATAATGGATGTATTAAAAGTCACGTGAACTAATAGTATCGAATGCTAGAATCCCTATTGCCTTCGACGAAAACTAATAATTGTTCAAGATATTGGTTTTACATAAAGATTTAAAATTTTAAGATTGAAATTTACTTTGAAGTAATGAATTTTTTTTTTTAATTATGTGGTTGATAGGTTTATATTTTATTAAATTATTAAATATTTAGAGTATTTTTCTTTTAAAAAAATAGAAATTAAGGTTTTATTATTAAAAATGAAGAAACGTTTTTTAAGCAGTCTATGTACACGTTGTAGTAATAAATAACCATTGACAGTAAAGTTTGTCTCCTTCTCTTTCTCATCTAGCACAAATACCAACCCTTTAAATACTGAGTAATTCTATATTCTTCTCTTTGTCCCTCTCAACATCCTAGTTCTAGTAAAAGTTTTATTTTCTAGTTCTAGTAAAAAATTTATTTTAATATATATTTTTTTTTTTTAGAAAGAGTAGATTGTGTTATATTTGTTTATGTGAACTAGTTAACCAAGTCATTAAGTCATCATTAAGTTATTAGTAGTTTTTGTTTTACTTTTTATGCTATATTGTCACATATATTATTGTGGGTTTATTTGGTGATTAGTAATGCATATATTGGATATTAATGAATACCTCTAGTTTCATTAGATATTAAATATTTTTTCCTAAAATCTTTTTGTTAAACCTTTTTCTCAATATAACATTCCAATTAAAAACCACTTGTTTTCATTATATCATATGTATATATTTTTTCATAACATTTTTATTACTCAATTTTATTTTGACTCCTATTCATGCATGACACAAGTCTTATAATCCCTATAAGAGGTTGTGCAAACTAACAAACCATATTTGTTTTCCTTTCTTCTCTTCATTTTTTTAATAAATAACCAAAGAACTTATTGCAGATTACTGAAGATTTTAACAAAAATAATTTATTTTCAACATCTAATGAGGGTAAAAGAGTCCAAGTTACACAAATCATGACTTATTTTCTCTTTCTTAGAGGAGAAACCAAGTAAAGAGACTAATAGGAGAGAGTTTGGATTTTGAGTCATGAGTATATCAACATTTATGTCATAGTGATTAGTGGGTAGGGAAAACTCATTTCTAGAATCTACATGGATAGATTCATATGACTCTTTAATTCTTTCCACCCAATGGAGATTCATTATAGGGTCCTTCTACCAAGTATATTTTTCATCTTAGTCAAAGGTCAATGTCTAATGAAATGTTTGGTGAAATCCTTGATTGATGGGTTCTGATGGATGAAATAATACATGTAGTATGGAAATATGGGATAATTGGGGGATATGACCAACCTTGTAATACACGAGACACTATATAAACTACTACAAATGTGAAATCATCTTATGTTGCAAAGAGGGTCATGGGAATGAACATCATTTAAAGAGGAATAAGAGCATATGGAGAGAATGAATACATCATTGTATATCTTTAAGGATGCAAACAAATATAGTGTGAAGCCACATATTCAATCCCCCACCCCCTAATAAACACCTAATTCCAAATCCTCCTTCCCCTAATCCCTAATCCTAAACTCCCAAATATCTATATGTTTTTAATATATTAAAAATACCCCTTGACACATATATACTAATCAATATATTGATTTCATTGTTTAGAATGTTAAACCCTCCAATGTAAACTCACATGGTATAATATTCTATAACTCGTTGTTGGCCCTCGACCAAGTTTTGTGGAAACTATGGTCGTGTTGACCATTTTTGGGACTTCGACATGCTGGTCGAAGACGGAGCACCCAGGCGAAGCAGAGATTGTGAGATCTCGCCCCCTTTTCGGGCCATTTTTGTGACTTCGACATGCTGGTTGAAGATGGAGCACCCAGGTGAATCGGAGATCATGGGATCTCACCCCCTTTTCGAGATTTTTGAGTTTTGGGCTTATGTAATGGGTGTGGGATGTCGGCCCATGGGTTTTAACCATGTTTAGGCCTATTTTGTAATGTATAAATAAGTAGTTTGGCGATGTAAGTAGAGGTTCAATCTATGTGATTATGGCCAATGACTTAGTGTTAATGCTAGCTATGTGCATATTGTAAGACTTGCAGAGCTAAGTGCAAGAGATTGTAAGAGATTGTGTAAGGCTTTGTGCAGACAGATTGTAAAAGGCTTTGTTCTTTGACCTACTCAAGGAAGGAGGATCTAGCGAGGTGCACACAGATCTCATGTCCTATGCGGAGTTGGTTTTGTGGCTTTGTGCATGTAGGAAGATTGAATGAAGATAATAAAGAAGACAAAGAGTTGGTGGACATAACCCCATGATGGGGGTGAACCACGTATATCTTGTGTTATGGTGCTTTGTGCTATGTTGTTCATGTATTTGTGAGTTTATTTTCTTTGTGCTTATTTTGAATGAATGATTAAATGCTTAGTGATATGGATTAATGTTAGATCTAATATATTCCTATGTGCTAAGTGCTTGGATGTGGTAGATCTTGTCGAATATTGCGATGTCCTATAATTAGGGTTTTACCCGCAATGTGAATAAGGGTTGAAGACTAATGAATGTTAACTGCTAAGTGCTCTGTTAAGTATTGTGATCACAGATCTGTGTTCCAGCTAGGTTGTAGACACTTGAAACCTGCAACCCCCCTGCCTCTACCTTGGGTGAGACTTCATATGCTTCACAGGTGTTGCTGAAAGGGTCGGTAGTTAGGGTTTTGTTAGTGCATTGCTGAAGTGTTGAACCCTGGGTTTGCCCTTGTGCCCAACAAATAGTTCTATTGTCGGGACCTGAAACTGTGATTGTTGGGAATTGAAGAAAAGAAAAATATCTATGCGTAGATCTGTCATTGTAGTGCGCAGTAATCTACTTGAGTTTTGAAGCTCTGTGCTAAGAAGAGAAGTCTAATTTGAAGAAAAGAGGTAATATCTTTAAGATTTGTGCTCGAGGAATGGTAAGATAAGTGGAAATTTTTGTTTCGAAAGAATGAATCTAGGTATGTTTGATAGATTTTTTCCTAGTCTGAAAACTAGGGCACAGATAGAAGAAAGAAGATTTGATATGAATAGATCTGATAGAAATAGTCCAAGATATTTTATTCCTATACATAGAAAGAATTTTTGGACTAATAAGTGGATGCAGGATCCTAGAAAGAATTTTTTGCAGGTACATCACTATGATCCCAGTGCACAGTACAGGAAAGGTTGGGGATCATTTAAGAGAAAGAGAGGATTGACTCTTTGTTATAGCTGCAGAAGACCGGGACATCTTGCTAAGGCATGCCCTAGTACAGTACCTATTTGTCTTTGTTGTAAAGTTGTTGGTCATGAGGTTTTGGATTATCCAAGAATGATTGCCAAAATTGAAAAGATGAACATGAGACAAGAAAACCATGAAGAAGGTCAAGAAGCTAATAATATGATGAAGAGCCAGAAAGAATCAGAGACTATATTATTACAGATGAAAGAAACATTGAATGATCATAGAGACATCGGTTTATCAGGGATCTTGAACGAGAAAAAGAAAATAGAGACGAGAATAGGACACTTCGACATAGACTGTGTTTTGGATGAGGAAACATAGGTGAATATCATGCCATAAAGTACTTGGGAAATTTTGGGAAAGCCTGCTATGGTTCCTTCATTGAGAGGGATAGGATTGTTTAAAGGAAAGATGATAACCCTATGTGGAAGACTTACTCATGTACCTATGATAGCTCATGGAACATCGACAGAAGAAGAATTTGAGGTCATTAAATTTGTTGAGAACAACACCCCATTTCCACTCTTATTAGGAAAGAATTGGATTGAGAAAGATCAGATCCGAAGGAAAGAAGAAGAGGAAGCTATAGAACAGAAAAAGAAATAAGGAATTTCATGACTAGGAGAATAGTGTGCTTAATAGAAGAACAGGAGGACCAGTCGAAGCAACTGAGGACCAGAGACCTAGCTGTCGAAGTTGAAAGAACGCAAGAAGGCTTAAAGAACTTATCCATGTAGGAGAAAAGAGCACCTACTCCAGAAACAATAAGAGAAGAAGTATTACCCTTGAACCCTATGAAAGATTTTCAGCAGCGTGAAGTTACTATGCTAAGAGAAGATAAGAATAGAAACGGAAAAAGGAACCCAGAGACGCAGATCAGAAGAAAGAAAGAAAGAAATCTCAGTAAGAAGAAAGCAAAGTTAGAAAAATTGCAGAAGGTTCCAGAGAGGACTTTGCGAAAGGAAGGCTTGCAGAACTTGAACCTCGCTGGAATAGCAGAACAACGCAAACTGGCACTTCGCCACGACGAAGAAATATGACCATTGGAGGCATCTCGACCATTAGAACGACGATCCAAAATGGATAGAAACACAGTTATTTCCTTAAATATCTCCCTTGGACCGTTGGGACCACGCCATAATGGGTGGAAGCATATTGATTGAGGCATTCCTTCCAGTTGGAGGAGTCTGTTACTCCATTACCTATTTAGTCCGATGCATGTCCCACCAAGGACACTTTTGAAAATTGTGATTATATGAGCCCATAGAGAGCTGATAGATATCGTGTTGTGCATATTGAGACCTCGTCATAGATTCGATTTCCTTAAGTGTTTGTCCGCCTACCCAAGATATCTGATTATGAGTGTGTATTTCGGACAAATTTAGCATAATAGAGAATTTTTTAAAAGAGATTTTAATTGACCTTATGGATGAGAAGGTCATGTTTGTAGGAGTACAGGCCTCATCGACGTAAGGATTGGAAGCATCCCCATCAACTGCACATCGATATAGGCCATCCCGAACCACGATAGAGAAACAAAGCAAGCACCGCGATGACCTTGCGAATGCGAAGCTCATTCCATCTGTCTTGCCTGATTATATCCTACCTCTGGCTGTTGTGGTTGGTCATGACAGTGTCCCGATGGAATTTGACTATACACTGATCACAACGTACCTCCCGAAGGGGATTCGTGCAGTTGGACCGCAGCTCAGACTGATCCTTGATCTTAAGATCAGTGACTTCAACTTGGGAGACCGTAAGAATTATGGAATGCTCGCGCCACATAAGTATTTGAAAAAGACAACGAGGAAGAAGTCAAATATCTTCCCCCGACCATGGACCATGGACATCGCGAGGTCCACCATCCTGAATGTAATGAAGCTACCCCACTTTGGCCGACACCAGGAGGTTAATGCGTGTGTTAAACTCCTTCTTTTGTGCTACCATAGAGGCTACTTATGGTTATACAAACACGTGATTGTGGATCCAACATTGATTCACATGATCATGGGACTAAGCATGCATGGGTCGGACCCTCAGAAATTCTACCTAGGGAAGGCTATAGATCACGCCCTGGTGGAGTGAATAAAAGACACCTATGGCGATGTAGAAAAGGAAAAGTGGGGCTACAAGGTAGCCTCCATCCAGGATGGCGCAATGCGCCTAGATTGTCAGCTGATAGCAGGAAATCTCATCAGGAAGAATAGACCAACATAATTCACGGGGTTCGTTGTCGACCTCGCAGGAAAGTGCGTTGAAGGCATGCAGATGAACTGGGTGAGCTACCTCATCAACCAGTTAGAGAAAGACTATCGTGAAGCACAGGACCTGAGCAACGAGTTTCACTTTAGTTGGTTGTTGATTCTCGTTTCCTTTTTCACATGGGAGATGTTGGAAGGAGAAACCTTCCCTGAAGTTGAGCCATCTGAACCACTAGCTGCGAATTTCACTACCTTGTGTTATTCGAGCGACATGGAAAAGCAATGGCAGTCCAATGCGATGTTCCACACCTATTACGTGTAGTTGAAGAAGGCCATTGAATCCTTCCCTCGCATGACGTCGGATATGCTCCATCGATTCAGGCCAATATCGAAGTTCTGCAAAGACAGGCACTTCATTTACATCACTGCACGCAGAGACGAACACAAGGAAGAGCTTCAATCCTATTACAAACTCACTAAAGAGGATATGGAGTAAATCACCAAGGAATGGCCTGCAAAATTCCTGATACAAACTGAACATACATAAATATCCGAACCCGATATCATCAGAAGTCCTGTAGTCACCCAAGAAGAATATGATGGACTGAGCAGCGCAAGAAAGAAGAAAAAGAAGGAAGAGGTGCAGGAAATAAGCAACACATCAGAGGAAACTGCAGATGTGTCACCTGGCAGAGGAGGAGATGATGAAGTACATCAAGAAGAGGAAGGGGAATAAGATAAGTAGGAAAAGGGATAAGTGACACCGCCTAGAGATTCCCTTACAGAGACCGAGACTTCCAAGAAAAGAAAGGTTTCTCCGCAGAAACCCTTAGCTAGAAAGAAGATGTAACACCCTGTTTCCCCCAAATTTGTAATTAATCCTAATACAGGAATTACCATGCTAAAGCATGATGAAAATGTAAATAACATTTTGAATTTATATTACAGAACTGCTGAGAGGGGATGTGCAGAAAAAGAGACCACGATG
>ML856116.1:36565-48513 GCA_009831015.1 Picea engelmannii | reverse complement strand
AGAGGAATTCCAACTAATTACCTGAGGGCTGAAACCTAAAAATCATGTCGTTAGGTGATGGATTGGATTGTTGTACGAGTATAGAGGAAAGAATAGAGCTAGACATGAAATGCAAACAATAGGTAATAGAGACCTGTCTAGAACAATCTATTTAATCCAATCGGACGATGAAAAATCTTTATGGATGATGCAATTAAACTTGGTTGAAATAAATATAGAATTCACGCGAGTGGGGGTTTTAAGTTAGCTCTAAACAGGTCGAAATAGGTTTTGTCTCGCAAATTTCATAAGCGGGTTGCCCATACATTGCTATCACGATATGACGGAGTGAGCAGATTCATTGGGATGCCGAGGACCTGTTAGAAATTGTTCCCATGTTTTCGTTCCAAGATTATGTAAATCCATGCATTTTTAGAGGACCTGGTCAAAATTGTTCCCATGTTTTTGTTCAAAGACCATGAAAATGCATGCGTTTTTCTTTTGTAGGCCGATTGTTTTTTTGTACAATGTAAATGTCTTCCTGATTTTATATTATAGAGATGTCCGTTATAGTGTATAGGAATCCACCGTGGAAACGATGGATAATGAAAACGAATTAATTAGGTTTTGCAATGCAGTCACCAATAAGCGATTGAGAAGGGATTGTCCGATCCACCAAACAAGCTATTTCGTACTCCATGCCTTGTGTAAATAATAATATCAACCAAGAAACAGAGCATAGAGCATAGTATGATGAAGGTTGTTTCAGACAAGTCATAAAATAGAAAATATGAGAGAAGGCATATTGCACACAACACCATTCAATTCATCTTTCATAGACAAATGGAGGTTACATATATATCATTTAGATCACCGAATCCTAGCAATCTAGATCTTAAGAAAGTGGATCTGATTAGATAAAAATAGTTAACCTAGAAACTCACAGTTGTAAGCATTATCTCATAGTTAACCTAGAAACTCACAGTTACAACAGTTGTAAGCATTATCTCTAACACCCTCCCTTAATGCTTACATTATGAATATTACAATCACAAATTACAAAACATAACAAAAGGTTACAACACAACTTTTGTCATGTCGGTCTTACTGGTCCTCATACGCAGTTACACCCATCTCTGAACTTCATATACACACTCTTTCTATCCATCATCTTCGAGCTACCAATTCATCCAACACAAATACAACCGCTTCCGACCATCTTTGACGTATTTATAGGATCGATGATTTTAAACTACCTCGAAGAATAGTCTCGATACTGAAACATTCTATGGAACTGCTACCATCTGTGAATACATGGCTCTTAGTGCTATTCATTAGTTATCTAGGATAACACTCTGGATATTGAATGTCTTCAGCAGTCAACTCTACAAATTGACCTTGCATAAATAACCTGTAATTGACGATCTTTGAGCACTGAAGTACAACAAGAATCTCCAGTTATTAACAGAATTTTAGACATACTCAAACTAGTTATGCATTCTTATATGGCGCCAAAGTTCCTCAAGAACCACTAGCCTGAATGACATCACTATGTTCTATATTTGGTTCTGCATCATTCAATTTTAATTCTTCATAGTTCAGTACAAAAATAAAATCACAATAACACTCTGCACACCAGGAATTACAGTTCTTCTCTACAACCAACAATACCAAACAACACATTGACATCGGTTTTCTAAATCTTTGAAACAACAACGGCTTTAGATCTGATTAGGTGGAAGGGTCGCAGTGCTCAATGGAACAAGGAAGAGCATCAACAAATCTCTCATTCAATCATTGGTGGCTCCTCTAATTTCCGAATTATGGATCAATGGGCAACATTCTCAGAAGAAACGAAGATATTCAATAAAAAAATAGCGTCCATACCAACATACCGATCTCTCTTCAGCTGGGCATTTCTTTGATGGTAGATCAACACTGGTCATCTCTATTCAACACTATAACGGAAGACCACATTTCCTCCATGGAATCCTCCATGCACTTGTTTTCAACAGTTGTCTTTTCACCCACACAACAGTGATACAATTATACAATATATATCTCACAAAGCTCACTCCAGTAATTCCTCACACAAACAATCTATCCTTCAACAATTCATGCAACTGCCAGATAAATCAGAAAGAATCCTACAACTTCTCAAATGGATGGCGTTTTCTAATGAACGACCAACTGCGATCTCATCTCTCAAATCACACAGAAAATTAATAAAACACACAACTACAAACTATCTACTCCTACAACGGATAAAATCACATCTCTATCATTCTCATTGGCCCTCCCTTGAGGGAGCTAGGCCAAGACCTGCTCTGATACCAAAATAGAAAATATGAGAGAAGGCATATTGCACACAACACAATTCAATTCATCTTTTATAGACAAATGGAGGTTACATATATAGCATCCGACTCCTAGCAATCTAGATCCTAAGAAAGTGGATCTAATTAGCTAAAAATAGTTAACCTAGAAACTCACAGTTACAACAACTGTAAGCATTATCTCTAACATCATATCTTCTTTTCTGGTTTTTAATGGGATTCGTCTATAGATCAATTACAGATTCCTAATTATTTCACTTTCATTCTTTTCGAGACGATATACTTCCTATAATTCATGAGATATTTTTTTTTTGGTTGTGTCTGTAACTAGTGTTGTCACGGAAAAAAACCATCCGTTCTCTACAACATTTTGTTTTTTTGATTATTAATTATAAATATGAAAAAGGTTTCCAATTCAGTTAGTCGGGCTAAAGGCGATGGTTAAACTTACCCGGGGAGGCTGCTGACTTATCTGTGGTTTTTATGGTTCGATACATCAACAATGTAGAAAGAAGAACATTAATGTTCACGATACTTTCTATAAAACAGTTTTGTGGAGATCTCAAGAATGAGTTGTAGAATGTGGTAAATAGKACATATGTGTCTTTTATCTTGAACAAGTAAGTCAGTCAAAATATTTTATACATAACGACTTTTCAATATCTAAAAACCTGAATTCGAAAGATACCCAAAAAAATCTACAGATTGAAAACAGTCTGATAATCATCTAGGAGACCCGGAGGCACATTTCTACAAATTTATTTTGAAAAATAGTGTGGCAAAACCAAAAAAGGTGGCGAACAAAAATTTATAGCACTCAATGAACAATTCGCCACATTACAAGGTGGGAGTTATCCGGAAAAACAATACGTTTCATAAAAGAAGTTCGTTGTATGCATCTAAACATACATGAAGCTCTGGATCATTAATATAAGTCAGTTAAACAAATTGTGCTTTGAACACTAATGACCGGTAGTTGTCACGGTGGGTTATGTATCTGTGAAAGGTTCATAGATAAATAAATATAATTTTAATTTTATTTATTATAATTTTGAATAATTTGTACAATTCTCAATAAATAATGTTGACTAAAGCTATATACAAATATTTTAAATGCGGTCATTGATTTTTGTAAACAAGAGCTTTCTTTTAGATAACCATAGTCCAAGTGTTAATTCCAAAATGACATATGGACTTCCATGCAGAGAACATAGTGTTCCAGAGATCGGTTGTAATGGTGGGCGAGCTAGGGTCTATGTTTCTCCTAGACGATAATGGTGGGAGAGCTAGGGTCTGTGTTTCTCCTGATAGTCAATCAAAGAGGTGTGGTATCAAAGCTGGGGGAGGTGATAGATTTGATCCCAAGAATCAATCCTAGGAGGAGAGACGTACGCGTAAACTGTTTCTTGGAGAGAATTGGTTAATGATTGACGAACAATTTAGTGTGATAGTATATTAGAATAGGTAGAAAAGAGCAAACATAAAGAAGTTAAAAAAGTATCTATTAAGTTATCAGAAGGTGGAGGCTCTTTTTCTCCGCAAGTTCGGCTCTTTAACTGATGATTCCACGAACGACCTCATCTTTGTGACCAGGAGCTCCCTAGGTTTACCTGATAGGCCATGACAGATTTCAAATTCGCTTGTTTTACAATTCTAAAATTCAATAGTATGTGAAAAGTCCCAATACAGTCTCTCCACTCGAAAAATGTTGGTAATGTTTCTCATTTTTGAGAAATCTCCTGAGGACTATTGATTGGAATTGAAAATGAAGATGCAGATGCAGACTGCGGGTTCTTTTTCTATTCCACATAATATCATAGGTGCCAAGCTCTTTCTCGTCATCTCATGGCAACCTCAATCTCCTTATGTCATAGCAAGGGGATTGTTTTCAATGGACAATCAAGGAACGTTGGAAGCAAATGCTATCAGGTACGAAGGATCTAATATTTCCTTTTTAATTTTCTAATGTTAGTATTTTAATTTTCTGTTAAAGGGATTATTAGATAGATTTGATATTTTGAATGCTATTGATTTGGATCTAGGTATTATATGATTATGTTATCTAAAATTATAATTTTTTCAATAGTTCTAAATTGGGTATTCTTGTTTTTGACAAATCTTGTATACGCACATGGTTGGTTTGGAGTTGGTTATTCTACCTCAATGATATACTCAGAATGAATCACACAGGCCATGGAAAAATGTACCACCCAAGAGAGGCAAACAATGGTTCTTAAATCTTCAAACCTGCAACAAATTTTTAAATGGTAGAGAACAACTTAATAAGTGGTGTTGTTTGTGTGGTGAGAGGAGTGGTTGGATGACTTGTGGAAAATGTGTGGGTGAAGGGGATTTTCAACCAGACCATGGCTAGGTGGAGTGAAGGATAAGGTAAGGTGGGCCCTCTGTAAAACTTGTTGTCAACTTCCTATGCATATATACACAATGATTGAGAGCCTCTTGCAAGCTTCTACATTTTCTGCAAGATGAGTCATGGTTCAGCTTGAATATGTAGTTAGAGTTTGTATTAAGGATGGAGCCTATAGCTGGAGTCTTCATTAAGGCTCGATGTTCTCCCAAATGTGTCATGGTTCGGCTGGAGTTGGATAAAATCAATGAAGATAAGAATAAGGTATGCATAGTATTGTTTGGTTTTTCTAGCATGAATTTTGAATAACAAAATGATATCATTTTTACAATTACAGTATGAAAAATGAAAATTACTATAAACTAAAAAGTAACAGAAACTTGATAGTATAACTTGATAGTATGTGTGCAAAAAAATTTGTCGGATCATGATTCTTAACATAATGCACACATACACACAAAAAAAAAAAATTACTATACTTGAATTTATTGAAGAGTATTACCAAATACAAGGGTGTTAAATTTTGGCTTTTGGCTTCTTGTTGCATGAAAGTTCAGATGAAAGTTATGTTGGTTCACTTGCAGGTTGTAATGGTTCCTAGTAGAAAATGCAAGGCACCAAACAAATGAAGAAATCACCAGAGGCAAACTCCTAGTGAGTGAATAAATTGGTAGCAACTGACATCCAACAAATGAATGAACCAACCGTTGGTACACACTTCATTAATTTACTTGATCTCCTCCTCTCATGGCTTAGCAGGAACATGGAATAGCGAGAGCATTCTCACAATCTCTGGGATTAGCAGGATCATGTAAAAGTGCTCTCATGGATTATCAGTCTCAGGGATTAGCAACAAGAGCATGGAATAACTCTCTCATGGATTGGCAGGAGCATGGAATAACATAGCATTCTTGATACTAGGGAAAGTGTTTCCAGAGAAGATGCAGGGAAAATAACCATCTCCGTAGTATCATAAGGATAATATGGATATGAAGATACCTATATATTATTATTTATAGCAACATGATGAGGAGGATATTGTGGTGCATCTACAATGTCAATCAATTAAAGTGCGAGTGTAAATTAATGTGGTGAAACATGGTTAATGTTATATGCCAAATATAAAATTATATGCTAAAAAACTAATGTCATACCTATTAGAAAAATAGGATCACAGAGCAATAAAATAAAACACAGAAGATACACAATACAATAGAGACATAGATATACGTGGTTCAACCAGTGTGGGTTACGTCCACGAGAAATTTCTAGGTCCTTCCTTTATTATTATCCAGCAAATGAAGGGATACAACCTACAACACACTCGTTGTAACATCCTCTTCTTTATCTTGCAATCTCCTCACTCATAATACAATATTCGCCATGATACATAGCCACAATACATTTCCCTCATGAAAGAGGGTTTCCTTCTAGGGAAAAAAAACCTAACATAACTTCTACCGTTAGATCTACGACCTTATAATGAACGTCCAGATTTACTATGAAATTACATTATATATTTACAAGGCAATTCTTCCTTTGGGGGCACTCCCCCGCGTGGAGAAGTGCACATTCTTTCGGGGTGTAAAGTCTTCATGGGGTATAAACACAACTGAAAACAAAGATCTCTAAATCATGAAGATAATCAAGCTCCACAACCAAAAATACCCACCTCCAACATTACTTGGTTTCATGTCAAAAAACTTAAGAAACTTAAGAAATGTGATGATCCAAACCTTAGTAAATATGACAATATATTTTTCCAAGCCTCGAGAAGAGGCCAAATAAGACCTCAAATATGAACTTAGGATAAAATTGGAAGAACAATAAAACATCAAAACCTGAGCTTAGTCTGAACTTAGGATAAAAACCAAATCATCTTACCAAAAATTATCAACATTTGGTAAAACTTTGGATTAAAATGTTTTGAACTATGTGCCAAAGTAATTGAAAAATTGACTAACCGATTACTATAATCCCTAACCTAAAGGCAAGGACTAATAAAGGGAAATACTTTTCAGATAGTCCAATCCTTTATCATTCTGAACATAGCCTTGTCATTTCTATGTTCTGAACATAGCCTTATCATCGCAATGTCATAATCATTGCCTTGTTGTCGCAATGTGATGAACATAGCCTTGTCATCACAATTTGATGAGCATATCTGCTCGTCTCTTTGTGATGAACATAGCCTTGTCATTGCAATGTGATGAACATTTCCGCGTCCTCGCAATGTGATGCAAATTTCATGTTGTCGCAATGTGATGCAAATATCTTGTTGTCACAATCTGATGCAAATATCCTATCTTTGCAATGTGAGGACCATAGCCTTATCCTCACAATGTGACAGACATAGACTTATCTTCACATTATGATGAACATGGCCTCCTCATTACAATGTGACTCAAATATCATGCCATCAGAATGTGATGCAAATATCATGTCATCACAATATGATGCAAATATCGTGTCGTCACAATGTGACGAAAAATATCATGTCGTCGCAATGTGATGACCATAGCCTTGTTGACACAATGTGACGAACATATCCTTGTCGTTGCATTGTGAAGAACATATCCTCCTCATCATAATGTGAAGAAAATATATTGTCGTCGCAATATGATGCATATATCATGTCATCGCAATGTCACACAAATATCTTATCATCGCAATGTGACAAACTTAGCCTCGGGGCGACAAGGCTATGACCTCATTTAATTTAGACAAGGCCATTATAAATTTATGTAAATTAATACTTTAATTTAGACATTGCATTAATGTAATAATGCATTATTAATGTATTAATACTTTAATAATGTATTACATTACTTTATTCATGTTTTAATGTATTAATACTTTAGCAATGTATTAATTAATAATGTATTAACGTATTAATTAATTAATACATTATAGTATACATTAATGTATATATGTCATCATTGGTCATGATCATGGCTAGCCATGATCTTTTATAGACAATAATTGTCAAACATGACTAACCATTGTCAACCATGCTCAACTAAGGTCAACCATAATGAATGTCATTTTTTCCCCTATTGCAAATATCATATCATCGCAATATGATGCAAATATCGTGTCGTCGCAATGTGACAAAAAAATAACATGTTGTCACAATGTGACGACCATAGCCTTGTCAACACAATGTGACGAACATATCCTTGCCATCGCATTGTGAAGAACATATCCCCCTCATCACAATGTGAAGCAAATATCTTGTCGTCACAATATGATGCATATATCATGTCATCGCAATGTCACACAAATATCTTGTCATCACAACATGAAAAACTTAGCCTCGTGGCAACAAGGCTATGACCTCATTTAATTTAGAGAAGGCCATTATAAATTTATGTAAATTAATACTTTATGTTAGACATTGCATTAATGCAATAATTCATTATTAATGTATTAATACTTTAATAATGTATTACATTACGTTATTAATGTTTTAATATATTAATACTTTAGAAATGTATTAATTAATAATGTATCAATCTATTAATTAATTAATTAATACATTATAGTATACATTAATGTATATATGTCATCAGTGGTCATGATCATGGCTAGCCATGATCTTCTATAGACAACAATTGTCAAACATGACTAACCATTGTCAACCATGCTCAACTAAGGTCAACCATAATGAAGGTCATTTTTACCCCTATTGCAAATATCATGTCATCGCAATATGATGCAAATATCGTCTCGTCGAAATGTGACGAAAAATATCACGTCATCGCAATGTGACGACCATAGCCTTGTCGACACAATGTGACGAACATATCCTTGTCGTCGCATTGTGAAGAACATATCCCCCTCATCACAATGTGAAGCAAATATCTTTTCTTCACAATATGATGCATATATCATGTCATCGCTATCTTGTCATCGCAATGTGACAAACTTAGCCTCATAACGACAAGGCTATGACCTCATTTAATTTAGACAAGGCCATTATAAGTTTATGTAAATTAATACTTTAATTTAGACATTGCATTAATATACTAATGCATTATTAATGTATTAATACTTTAATAATGTATCACATTACTTTATTAATGTTTTAATCTATTAATACTTTAGCAATGTATTAATTAATAATGTATTAACGTATTAATTAATTAATAAATTATAGTATACATTAATGTATATATGTCATTAGTGGTCATGATCATGGCTAGCCATGATCTTTTATAGACAACAATTATCAAACATGACTAACCATTGTCAACCATGCTCAACTAAGGTCAACCATAATGAAGGTCATTTTTGCCCCTATAAATCATAATTACTACTATAAATCATAATTGCTTTTAACCCCTTGCTTTACATTTTCCTGATACTTGCAATTTGCAACACCAAAACGCAAAATGCATAAAGGCATACTCTAATTTTATATATGCTTATATTCTTTGTTACAGTGACGAACAAAGTAACGTTGTAATATGACGAAGATAGTAACATTGCAATCTGCTGAACATAGTAAGGTCGCAATGTGATTAACATAAGATGACATCTCAATGTGATAGGCATAGGTATGTAGTCACAATGTGGATAGTAACGTGGCAATGTGATGAACATAAATAGACATCGCAATGTGTCATATCACCATGTCGTCACAATGTGACGAACATTTCCTCACGTTGCAATGTGACACACATATCCCAACATCACAATGTGACAAACATTTCCAAACGTCACAATCTGTCAAACAAAGTAACATTGCAATCTTCCAAACATAGTTACATCACAATAAGGGACAAACATATAACGTTGCAATGTGACGAACATAGTAACATCATGATGTGAGGAACGTAGCAACGTTGCAATCTACCAAACATAGTAACATTGTAATGTGACGAACATAGGCCTGTGGTCGAAATGGGGATAGTAACGTCACAATGTGATGAAAATAAACAAACATCGCAATGTGTCACACATCGCCATATGATGAACATTTCCTCACGTTCTAATGTGATGCATATATCCTGACGTAACAATGTGACAAACATTTCCAAATGTCGCAATGTGTCAAACATAGTAATGTTGCAATCCACCAAACATAGTAACGTCATTATGTGATGAACATATACATATGTTGCAATGTGACGAACATACACGTAAATCCCAATTTAATAAACATTTTCAAACGTTTCAATGTGTCAAACATAGTAATGTTTCAATCTACCAAACATAGTAACATCACAATGTGACGAACATATACAGACGTCACAATCCAATGAACATAGCCTTGTCGTAGCAATGTAACGAACATATCCCAATCATCGCAATATGGTAAATATATCTTCACATTGCAATGTGGCACACGTGTCCCTATGTCCAATTGTGATAGATATTTTCAAACATTGCAATGGGACAAACACAACCCATTGTTGCAATGTGATGTACACAACCCAATGTGTGAATGTGACAAATGTAGACAAACATTGTAATGAGACGAATATTTCCTGACATCGCAATGTTATGAGAAATTATATATTAATATATAACTATTATATAATTATATATTAATACTATACAATTATATATTACTACTCTATAATTATATAATTATATATTAATATATTACTACTATTATTAATGCATTATTTTATTAGTATATTAATACTTTATTAATGTATTATCAATGCATTATTTTATTAATGTATTAATACTTTAGTAATCTATTTATCAATGTATTTAATGTGTTAAGATATTTAATGTATTACTTTATTAGTGTATTATTACTTTAGTAATGTATTAATGTATTAATTAATTAATGCATTACATCATTAATCTATCATTCAATTAATACTTTTTATGAGACACTAATGTAAATTAATACTTTAATTTATACATTATTATTATTATATATTACATTAATGTAATACATTAATAGACCATTAATTTATGTACATTAATACATTAATATAATACACTAATTGTATTAATTAATTAACAAAAATTATAATGATCAATGTATAAATGTATTTTTATTAATTAATTAATATAATAATACATTACATTATAAATTAGTATTTTAATACTTTAATATATAAATTACATTAATGTTATATTTATTTATACATTTAATATTTTACACATAAATTATTCTTCTAATATTTTAATTTATAAATTACATTAATGTATCATTTAAATAATACATTAATCTATTATAAATATATTATTTATAATATATTTATATTACTTATTATTTATAATATATTTATATTATATCATTTATAATGCACCATATTGTTACCTTTAGGATCATTGCATTCCACAATACTAAAACCAATCTTTTTTGTTGTTTTGTTGACTTTAGAAAAGATTTTGACATCGTTCTTAGGAAAAACCTTTGGAATAGGTTGGAAGAGATAAAATTGCCTCTTGAGTTGAGGGTTGCTGCAATAAGGATGTATGAGAAAGTTATTGCTAAGTTTAAAAACACTGAGGGCTAGTCAAAAGAGATTAACTACAATATCAGAGTCAAGCAATGTTGTCCCTTCTCCCCTACCCTTTTTGGCATATACATTGACAAGTTAGAAGAATGCTTGGAAAAAGTAGGTTGTGTCGGCCCTACTCTCACTGGTATAGTCATCAATCTTCTTCTTTATGCTGATGATATCGTTCTTATGGAAAGGAGTCACCATGATCTTGAAAACCAACTAAGAATCCTCAAGGATTTTTGCTCCAATATGGGTATGACTATTAATACTGATAAGACTAAGGTCATGATTATTAAATCCAATAAGATCCCTTATGATACCTTTTTATATGACAACAAAAACTTGGAGGAAGTGACTTCATACAAATATCTTGGAATTGATATGCACCACAAGCTCAATTGGAATTATAACATTGAGAAAAAGATTATTGGGGGATGGAAAGATTATTATGGGCTTGAAAACAATTGTAAATCAGCTAATCTTTGGAGTTGGGATAAGAAGAAACTCCTCTTTGAGACTCTTGTTACACCTGTTATTCTTTATGGATTCTGGGGTTGTAGTATCTCTCGTGAATCCTGGAGAAAGATAGAGAAAATACAAAAGAATTTTATAACCTACAATCTCAAAATTAAAGGATATATGCCCTATTCCATCCTCCTCTTAGAAACAAGCCTCTCCCCCATTGAGAGCATGGCTATGACTAGATACCTAATGTATAAGAACAAGTTAAAGAACATGGAAGACAAGAGGCTACCTAAAATTGCTTCAAAATCAAGTCATAACCACCATCGA
>ML856115.1:29625-47563 GCA_009831015.1 Picea engelmannii | reverse complement strand
TCACCTTGACTTGAACTTCTTTCGTCTAGGCTTACTCCTAGGGAAGCCAAAGGGGGTAGACCCTAGTTACTATGTGAGTTAAAAGATTAATTCTAGGAGTCAATTTTAATTAGTTAAAGGTTTGGGGGATCTAGCCTATATGAGAGGCAACCAATGCAAAGTGCAAATTTCAATGAAATGCAACCCTTTCCCTAAGACAACTAAGACTAGTGCCTAAGGTTGGGCAAAGGGGTCAACTAAGTTTACAAAATATTAGAAAGCAAACTTTACAAAACTCTACAACTAGATGCAAAAGAATTACTTTACACAACTTACAATTGAATAACTATTAAAAAAATAAGCATGCAAAGAATAACTAAAAGATACAACTATATACAACTATTGACAAGAAATAAACAAGCACTTAACTAGATCTAACTTGAAAGAACCATATACTAACTTGATTTGATTGTGTAGGGAAGGAAATGATCATTCAAGATAACATCCACCACAACATAACAATTCAACAACCCAAACAATGAAGTGCCTCCACAAGATGCGCAACTTCAAGGGCTTATGCAATGGCTCCAATACACAACTCAAAGATAGATGAAAGACCAATCAAAGAGCCTCCAAGGGCTAGTGCGCAACTTCAAATGGACAGAGATAAAGCATGAAATAAAGCCTCCATAGCAAAAATATGTGCAACTTTTAGCTTGCTATTTTAACCATCCACAAATTGCTCAATAAAATGCTTGTAAATAACTTGAAATTGAAAGTTCTTTGCATAAACCATAAAAAGGATTGTGAAATTAAGCCAAGGTTAATGTGGATAAATTTTTGGATTAAGGTTGATTAAGTGAAGTGTGAATCCTAAACTATGTGACCTCCCTAAAACTCTTCCCTCTTATACCAAAAATACTATTGGGTGCTCAATAAGTAAGGCAAACAAGGCCTTACCCTAGCTCCATAGGTCAATCCGGGAAACAAGGGTGCTCAACAAGGGGGACATCTAGTGTCGTGAGACGATCCCTGATCTAGCACCCCCTGCTGCCTCCACAAGATCCTTTTTTGATGGCAAAGTTTGGACAGTGATAGGTGTTCTAATTAACTAGCTTAATTGAAGCCCCTAAAGATCTAAGGTTAATTGAACCTTAAAGATTAATTAAGTTGTAATGTTCCCCACCTCTTGATTAAGAGGTTCGAAGAGACTCAGTAGTCTAGCTATCCTAACTAGACTATAGTCTCAGGCATCATGGGGACAAAGTCAACTAAAAGACACTTCCTAAACATAACATTCTATTACTGAGTTGACTTTGTGTGAAAAAGGGTAACTCAATAAAATAAAAGAAAAGGTGAGTTAAATTTAAGAGTTAACCCTAGGGGTTAATTAACTCAACATATGAATAGACTAGAGCTATAAAAGAAAGGGCATGGCACACTTCTAAGGCATTCTGGATTATGATTTCATTTTGCATTGGAGCTCTTGAGCACAAGCAACTTTGAGGGTTTTGAGTTTAAAACCCTAGAGATCAACTCGGTGGTGAAAGATTCCACCTTCTTTGATCCAGGCTTAGTCCCAGTGGTGAAATAATCCTCCCACACCATTCTACAGTGTTGTGGGGGTCTGATCTAGTGGTTGAGGCAAGCTAGTGTGCAACCTAGGGGGTTTCCAGCTAGGGGGGTGCACCACATTGAGGAGTTTAGGTCGATCTGAGGGAAGGAGGGAGCTTCTTGGCAAAGGAGCATCTGGGTTTTCTTCGTATGGTCCCTAACATCATTTCTAGTCTATTCTGGAATAGGTTATCCTAGCAGTTTATTTCCTGGAGCTTGGCATGACTTGGAGGAGAGAGGGGCGCATTGCAAGAAGTGGTTTCCTTCGTTTGCTGGCCTAGATTTTCATAGATCATCTTGATATTTCATCAACTTGTTTGTATTGGCCCAATCTATCATTCTAGATATTTTGGTGGCAGTTGGAGGCTCCTAGAGGGGAGAACAAAATGTTGGTGATTCAGTGAAACCAGGGGGCACAAACCAATGGAGGGTTTGATCAGTTGGAGGAGCAAAACTCCTCCATTCAGCTTGAAACTTGATCAAGAGGATTCTACTAGACCGATCTACATTCTGGGAAAGTTTGGAGGCATTTGGAGCAAAGAAAGAGGAGGGCTGAAACTTGAGGGTTCATCAACAGCTAGGGCAGTGCGCAACTCAGTCAGCTGGAGGGGTTCTGCAGTATATTGGACCAAGATCTCTTATCTTCAGTCTTCTCTTGCATGTTTTTGGCCTTTGGAGGCTTGGATCTTCTTCTCAGACAACCTTTGGGAGGCTATTATCATTGTATTGCTTATTATTGTATCAGCTGGCAACCCATCTTTGATATTATTGGGGTTTTCTTCGAGATCTGCAGATCTGTTGTTCAAAGGATCTTCCTACTATCTAAATAAAGGTCAGATCTGACATTATTGGTCCTATATTGGTGTTCTTTGTGTATCTTGTCTTGTTTATGATTATATGCTTTAGATGTATTATTCCATTGCTTAATCAACATCAAGTAAACCCTAATGCCCAAATCCATGAGTAAACCTGCAAATACATAAGCAAACATAACAACAGTAAGCAGTTAGTGTTCCGAGCAATTTTTTTTTTTCTTGGGAACATTACAGTGGTATCAGAGCGTTGATCCTCCCAGCTTGTGGGGATTAGCGCATGCAAAAGTTCAGTGGTATTTACATGGGCAGACGCAGGAAGTAGACAGGTGAAACAGAGGCAGAGATGGAGGGTTCAGGTGAGGACAGTGAGCCACAAATTCTAGCAGGTTTCACCAAGGAGTTACAACACTCCATAAATCAGACACAAAACACCCTTGTACATCATCTATAGTAAAACCAGGAAACTGTGCGCAGGGGACAAATTGAAATAGTAGAGACTCTGGAAAGAGTGAATGCCATCCAGGAAAAACTTGTGCAACTCCTCTTACAGATGACCTATGTAGGGAAGGGACCGAAGGTTTATGCAAACAAGGAAGCTAATAGATCTCATGGGGGGACTAGACATCAACATGAGTATAGCCCTCATTATCACATTGAGCGATAGAGTTATGGAGGTTGAGCTCCTCAGGGGTCAACACACAGTAGGGCCACCCCTAGACCCTATCTACCTACATTCCTGGATAACCAACCACAACACAACTATGAGGATGAAATTGAGGAGAAATTTGAGTGGTATGCCAAGGAGTATTATGCCTTGAGTGTAGGATTCCAGAGGCAAGTCACGCTGGATCAATATTGTGGAATCAAGTTTCGGGGTAAGCCTAAACAATATCAAAGGCATAACTATGAATTGGAACACAGGGCAAGCAAGATGGAGATTCCTTATTTTGATGGATCTTCTAAGGTGACTGCGCAAGCATGGGTGTAGAAACTTGATACCTACCTACAACTTAACCCCACGAGGGAGATGGATGCCATCAAGTTTGCCACCATGTATTTGGAGGGCAAGGCTCATGATTGGTGGTACCATGGGTTGACTACACTGGGTCACAATCAGATCACATCCTATACGGAGTTTACACGGAAGCTCATTGACAGGTTTGACCAGGGGGACCCAGAGCTACCTTTTAGGGAACTCACACAACTCAAACAGACAGGATCATCGAAGGTTTACATAGAAGAGTTTCATAGGATAACAATTATGGTACATAATGTGTCTCAATCGAGACTTGTGATGCTCTTCATAGAAGGGTTGATGGATCCCTTGAAGGGTTGGGTCAAGGCTTTTAAGCCTACCAACTTGCATGATGCAATTTGGAAGACTAGGGACTTCAGATCAGCAGCAAAAGTGAGATTCACCCCTAGACCTCCTCTAAACCAAGAGGGTAGAGACCACAGATCTCCTATGAACCAAGGAGGGAGAGACCCAAGGGGGTTTGGCCGAGGAAGGGGTAGGATGGATGAGCCCACTAGGAGGGAATTGAGGAGGAAGTAGTTGTGCTTCACCTACAAAGAACCATGGGATCCAACACACAAATACATGGGTAAGGGCAAAGCCCACTACATTGAGGTGATCTCAGATGATGAGGAGGATGAAGATTTCGTCCATCTACAAAACATAGAGGCAGAAGCCCCAAGACAGGCAAAAGAGGAAAATGTAAGTCATGACCTTACAACAGATGAGAAGGTGACACTTGCATCCATCAGCGGGGTACCTAAATTCAACACTTTCAGGATGAGTGGGGTGCTACAAGGGCATAAGGTCTCAGTTCTCATTGATGGAGGTGCCTCACACAACTTCATTGATTCATCCTTACTGCAAAGAAGGCACATACCGGTATTTGAGTTTGAGGGATTTCGTGTGGAGATAACAGAGGGGTGCACCATGTCTTGTGACATATACATTCCGGGAATGAAACTGACATTGGGCAGGCATGATTTGGCACATGGTTTCTATGTTATGGACCTTCCAGACACCAACATCATCCTTGGAATACAATGGCTTAGTACAATGGGGCCTATCACCACAAATTACAAAACCATGGAAATGTCCTTCACAGAAGAAAATGGGAAAAAGGAGGTTCTCAGGGGTATGACAGGAAACACACCGAGAGTAGTGACAACAAACGCATGGAGGCCATCTTCATGAGGGAAGACATTGTTTATGCAAAAGAGTGTAGAATATCAGTCAAGGTAGACAAGAAAGGGGAAAATCACTACTCACCAGAGATCCAAAAAACCATTGACATGCACAACGAGGTCTTTGAGCCTATACCACCAGGGGCACCACCGGATAGGGGGTTTAAGCACATCATAGAGTTGGAAGAGGGTGTGAAACCTGTCATCACCAGTCCCTACAGGCACCCCAAGAAATATAAAGATGAAATTGAAAAGGCCATTAAAGAATTGTTAGACATGGGCTACATCAGGCCAAGTTCCAGTCCCTTTGCATCTTCAGTGTTATTGGTGAAAAAGAAAGATGAGACGATGCACATATGTATTGACTACAGGGCTCTAAATAAGAAAACAATAAAAAATAGATACCCCGTCCCAAGGATTGATGAGCTATTGGATGAGCTCCATGGGGCAGTGTACTTCACAAAGATTGATTTGCGCTCCGGCTATCATCAAATAAAAATGAGGGAGCAAGATATCTCCAAGAATGCTTTCCAATGTCACTATGGACACTATGCATTTTTGGTCATGCCTTTTGGGCTGACTAATGTGCCATCCACCTTCCAGTCTTGAATGAATCATTTTTTCAACAAGCAACTAAGGAAGTTCCTATTGGTCTTCTTTGATGATTTATTGATCTATAACAAAACTTGGGAGGAGCACCTTCAGCTCGTGGAGAAGATTTTGGCTATCATGGAAGAGAAATCCTTATATGATAAGGAATCCAAATGTGAATTTGGAATGATAGAGGTCCTTTATCTAGGAAACATCATTGGAGTGAAGGGGGTACATGTACACCAAGAAAAAATACAAGCTATACTTGAATGGCCCACACCTAGGACACTCACAGAGTTGAAGGGGTTTTTGGGCATCTGTTGCTATTACAGAAGGTTTGTCAAAGGTTTCTCTCAACTTTGCACACCTCTGACGGATTTGACCAAGAAAGGGGCATTCAAGTGGAGCCCAGAAGCATAGTCAACCTTTGAAAAAATGAAGAAAGTGATGAGTACATGCCCAGTATTGGCCCTACCATATTTCGCACAACTTTCACAGTAGACTGTGTTTCCTTAGGGGAAGGCATTGGGGCAGTTCTTATGTAGAATAGGCATCCTATTGTCTATGAAAGAAAAAAATTGAGAGGTCTTGAGCTCCTCTACACCACCTATGATAAAGAAATGCTAGCCATCATGCATGCATTGGCTAAGTTCAGACAGTATTTGGTTGGGGAAAAATTCGTCGTGAGGACAGATCACAACAGCCTCAAGTACTTTCTAGATCAGAAGGACTTGAATGAGAGGCAACAGAAGTGGGTGAGCAAAATCCAGGCTTATGACTTTGACATAGAATTTGTCAAAGGAAAGAATAATGTGGTAGCAGATGCCTTATCCAGAAGACCATCAGTTTATGCCATGGCCGATATCTTAGTGGATTGGAAGGCCCACCTTTTGGTGGAATATTCAAAAAACAAATTTGCATGTGAGGTGATGGATGGACAGGTACAATATGACAAATACAGAATCATGGATGATATCATATACTACAAGGGACGAATTTTCTTGGTTCCCGAATCAACCTTTAAGGCCAAGGTACTACAAGCATGCCATGATTCACTAGTAGTAGGGAATCAAGGGTTCATCAAGACATACATGCTGGTTCGAGAGAGGTTTGCTAGGAAGAGTTTGAAAGAAGATGTGATGTGCCACATCAAGTAGTGCAACACTTGTCAGACCAACAAGGATGAACACACTCACCCAACAAGATTACTACAACCACTTCCCATCCCAAGCACAAATGGGAAAGCATATCTATGGATTTAATCACAGGGTTGCCCAAGACTTAGGGAAAAGATTGCATTTTCGTGGTAGTGGACAGGTTGACTAAGTTTGCGCATTTATTTGCCATTTCCACAGACTACAATGCAACATAGGTTGCAGACCTGTTCTTCCGAGAGGTTTTTAGATTGCATGGTTTTCCCAAAACCATAGTGAGTGATAGGGACAACAGGTTTATGAGCACTTTTTGGCAGGATCTCTTCAGGTTGGTGGGTACGTCCCTAACACCTAGTACCAGTTATCACCCTCAGATGGATGGCCAGACAGAGATAGTCAACAAATGGGTTGAAGGCTATCTCAGGAATTATGTGGTAGGGCAACAAAAGGCATGGGTTAAATGGATTCACTTGGGGGAATACTGCTACAATGCCACCCATCATATGTCCATTGGTATGCCACCATTTAGGGCCTTATACAACTATGACCCCCTCTCATTTGTGGAGATTGCCTTTGGAGACAGCAGGGCTCCCATGGTTCAGGACTGGATTCAACAGAGTCAAGACATACTCAGGGAACTGAAGGACCACCTACAAAGGGCACATAATCAATAGAAGGTACATGCAGACAAGCACAAGGTTGAGCGCACATTTGAGGTTGGTGACTTGGTTTATTTGAGGCTTCAACTGTACATGCAGGCATCCATTAAGAGAAGTGGCGCAAAGAAGATCCAACCTCATTTTTTCGGCCCATACATAATCAACAAGAGGGTAGGGGCCATGGCATATGAGTTGGATCTCCCACATGGCAAAAAAATACACAATGTCTTCCATGTGTCGTGTTTGAAGAGAGCCATTGGCAAGAACATCACTCCTATTGAGGAACTTCCACCTATGGATGAAGAAGGACAATTGGTACTGATACCTGAGGAGATACTTTAAGTAAGGGAGAAAAAGTTGAGCAAAAGAAGCATCCGAGAATATTTGGTCAAGTGGAAGAACCTACCCATGGAGGATGTGACTTGGGAAGGGGAACAATTGATCCAGGAGACAGGTCCAGAATTGCTTGTGGGCAAGCAATTTCTAGCAGGGGAGACTGTAATGTCCCCCACCTCTTGATGAAGAGGTTCGGAGAGACTTAGTAGTATAGCTATCTCCACTAGACTATAGTCTCAGGCATCATGGGGACAAAGTCAACTAGAAGACACTTCCTAAACATAACATTCTATTAATGACTTGACTTTGTGTGAAAAGGATAACTCAATGAAAGAAAATAAAAGGTGAGTTAAAGTTAAGAGTTAACCCTAGGGGTTAATTAACTCAACAAATGAATAGATTGGAGCTATAAAAGAAAGGGCAGGGTGCACTTCTAAGGCATTCTGGATTATGATTTCATTTTTCATTAGAGCTCTTGAGCACAAGCAATTTTGAGGGTTTTGAGTCTAAAACCCTAGAGATCAACTCGGTGGTGAAAGATTCCACCTTCCTTGATCTAAGCTTGGTCCCGCAGGTGAAATAATCCTCCCAAACCATTCTACAGTGTTGCAGGGGTCTGATCTAGTGGCAGAGGCAAGCTAGTGCACAACCTAGGGGGTTTCCAGCTAGGGGGGCACACCACATTGATGAGTTTAGCTCGATCTGAGGGAAAGAGGGAGCTTCTTGGAAAAGGAGCATCTGAGTTTTCTTCGTATGGTCCCTAATGTCATTTCTAGTCTATTTCGAAGGAGGTTATCCTAGCAGTTTATTTCCTGGAGCTTGGCATGACTTGGAGGAGAGAGGGGTGCATTGCAAGAAGTGGTTTCCTTTGTTTACTGGCCTGAATCTTCATAGATCATCTTGATATTTCATTAGCTTGTTTGTATTGGCCCGATCTATCATTATGGAGATTTTGGTGGCAGTTGGAGGCTCCAGGAGGGGAGAACGAAATCTTGGTGATTCAGTCAAACCAGGGGGGTGCAAACTAGTGGAGGGTTTGCTTAGTTGGAGGAGCAGAACTCCTCCTTTCAGCTTCAAACTTGGTCAGGAGGATTCTACTAGCCCGATCTACATTCCGGGAAAGTTTGGAGGCATTTGGAGCAAAGAAAGAGGAGGGCCGAAACTTGAGGGTTCATCAGCAGCCAGGGCAGTGCGCAACTCAGCCGACTGGAGGGGTTGTGCAGTATATTGGACCGGGATCTCTTATCTTCAGTCTTCTCTTGCATGTTGTTGGTCTTTGGAGGCTTGGATCTTCTTCTCAAACATCCTTTAGGAGGCTATTATCATTGTATTTCTTATTATTGTATCGGTTGGCAACCCATCTTTGATATTATTGGGGCTTTCTTCTAGATCTGTACATCTCTTGTTCAAAGGATCTTCCTACTATCTAAATAAAGGTAAGATCTGACATTATTGGTTCTATATTGGTGTTCTTTGTGTATCTTGTCTTGCTTATGATTATATGCTTCATATATATTATTCCATTGCTTAATCAACATCAAGTAAACCCTAATGCACAACTCTATGAGTAAACATGCAAATACATAAGCAAACATAACAACAGTAAGCAATTAGAGTTCTGAGCAAATTTTTTTTTTGCTTGGGAACATTACATAAGTTAAGTTGAGTGCTTGAAATAAAGAGTGCTTAACCAAAAGTAAATTGCAAGAAAGTAAAATTACTTGAAAGTAAAGAATAGATTGCTTGAAAGGAAATGAAAATGATGGAACTTGAAAGCAAAGTAAATGCTTGGAAAGAAAAAAATTGCTTGAAAAGAATACACAAGTAAATTACTATGCCTCCATGGGCTTAAGCAAATAAAGATGATAAGCTTCTAAGATCTAAAGATAATCAATGAACATAAGCAATAGAAAAAATATAGCATCACTTATTTACCTAGCCTTACGATTTAGCATGTTTGGTGTTAGGGTCCTATAATTATAGGAAATCTGATGATTCAGATATCATTTGTTGGTCTCATGATGAAGGTCCTAGCTTGCTGACTCACCTCACTTCTCCATCCATTTTTCCCAATCCTTTATCATCCTACTGCACCAGTCATTCCATTACACCGTTCAAAATTCATGTGTATTTGGTGCTCTGTCCAGAGTAATCTATATCTTCTATGTTTTCCTTCTAAAGTTACATTGAGAATTTTTAATTGCTCTCACTGTGATGGACTGCCTTGTTCTCTTTTCTGCTGTCATCTAAACATTATTTGCTGAAAAACAATGCCTATTTTGTCTTTGTTTTCAGAGAATACCCATTTGTTATTGACTCACTGTCATTGATCTTCAGAATTTGACTCCATTTCCCAATGGTATTTTCTCTCATGCCTGTCCTACCAGCCTTTTTAAAAACCATACAAAACCCATATTATACCAGAATCTGACCTATGTGAGCTAATTGCCAGATGTTTTAGTATTTTTCAGTTGTGAGAGAGCCCTCTCGGGTTGTATAGGTCAGAATACAATCCAAAGCTGGTTGAAATAGTTACATATGTCTATTTTTTTTTCTTAGCCTTGGAAATTCCAGAGTGCTAACATTTTGGTGACCATACTGGGGAACTGAACATTTCATGTTCCTCAAAAAATTGTATCAAGATCCAGATCTGATTACTGATGGTGAACAATGATCAAACACAAGAAGGTTGAATTATTCACTTGGTGACTCCATGTTCAAAGTATCTAGAGCTTCAAAGTTTTCAAGGCGACTCCACTGTCAAAGAATCCAGATTTTAGAGCATTCATGGCAACTCCAATACATGTTGATCAGATTTCTTGCAAAACAAGATGAATGGGTATGTGGAAAATCCTCTATCTTGTGAAGTTTTAAAAGGATCCAGGGATAAGTTAGCAGAGTTTCCAATTGATGAAAATTTTTCAACAACCTTATTTCATTGTTTGAAATCAAGCAAATTTTTTCCTAAGGGTAAAATTTGTTTTCTTGAGTTAGTTGTTGAAAGGTTTGAGAAGGATATTGGACTTTTGGATTCTCAGATTCAGTCATAGAATTTCCAAGATCCTAAACAATTCTTGGAAGATCTTTCTCCTCCAAAACAAGAAGAAATTGTAATACCTTTTGATTTGCAAACTGATGAGGATTATGCTTTCAAGTGCAAGACTGAAACTGTAGAGTTAGAATCAGGGTCTAACCTTGAGGATACAACTGATGATGAAATCATCCATGATCAACTGGTCATTAAAGGCCTGGAAGACAAAGTAATTAATCATGCATTTATTGATCCTATAACATACTACATGGAGGATTTTTTAAGCTTAAATGATCAATCATATTTTCAGCAGTTGCCATTACACTTTATAGCTTTGATTTTGTGGACAAAAGGTCAAGTTGTCCTTTTGATTATGCTAAAAAATAGTCAAGCAGTCCAGTTGTTTCAACAACTACTTAACTAGCTTCATTGGCATTTTTGTATTATTTGATTCAACATGATTTTCAACAGTGTAGGGTAGGTAGGGTTGCAAATAAGCTTGCTGGGAAAGCATCTTTTTCAGTATGTTTCAGTTCATGTTTTCAGATTTTCATCTTCAGTTTGGAGTATTTACAATTTGGGTTTCCAGTTTGAAAGTGGGGTTAGTTTTCAATTAACATTTGGGTATAGTTTGAAGTTCACAGGTCAAAGCAAGTTACAGGTTTTGGAAACAGCCCAATGGACAAGGCACGGGTCCATGAAGTCAGAGGTCTGTGATTCTTGACACCTCCTCAGAAGATGCCATGCCCAGGTGGAGCCTATGTTAGGGTCCTATAATTATAAGAAATTTGATGATTCAGGTATCATTTGTTGGTCTCATGATGAAGCTCCTAGCTTGCTAACTCGCCTTGCTTCTCCATCCATTTTGCCCAATCCTTTATCATCATGTTGCACTAGTCATTCCATTACACCGTTCACTTCATCATCCCCCCCTAACTAATTTCATTCCTGAATAAAACAAATGTTAAATAACTAAGGATAATAAAATATTAATTAGTCTAATAAGTATTTAAATTAATAATGTAAGAATTAATTAGTAGGTTAGTAATTATATTAGTTTAATAGGGTAATTAATAATAAATTATTAATCAGTTTAAATTAATAAGTGTTAATAGTTAGTAATTAGGTTAGGGTAAAAATAAAAACAATAAAATTAAAAAAACAAATTAAAAAACATTATAAAAATTTTAATTTAAAAATAAAATACGTAAACACAACTTATAAAAGTCAAAACATTAAAAATAATTATTAATAAAACATAATTAAATTAAAACAAAGAAAAATAAAAACAAAAACATAAAACAAAATAAAATAAAAAATATATATAAAATAAAACATTAAAAAACATATTAAAAAAACAAATTAAAACGAAAATAAAAAACACATAAAACTAATCTAAATAATTAAAAGATTAAAACATTATAAATAAAACAAAAACGAAATAATAACTAAAACACTTAATAACAAAAATTAAAAGAAAATTAAATAAAAAATAAAAACTATTAATAAAACAAATAACTTTTAAACTTACGTACAACACATCCCAATAATAAAAATCAACGGCATGTTATTATTCCAGACCCCCCTTCCATCCTAACTTTAATGAGGGGGGGTTCGAAAAAGTGGTTTCCACTTTTCCACGTGTCCCCTTCCCATGATTTTGGACCCCCTCCCCCCCCTACTCCTATACCACTTACCACCCTACCCCCCCTCCGAAATCCACTTTCCCCCAAATCAAAAACCGTTTTTATCCCATTTCGACCAGTCTTTTACCGAGGCAATTTTCGGGAAAACCAAGAGGTATTTTGAGAAACCGAAAGAGGTTTTTACTCAGCACGGGCCAAATAACAATAAACTCTCCCAGATTTCTCATATCTATTACAGATTGAGAGAATAGACAGCATATTTGAGCCCTATATTTCGGGATTCGATATTTTCTTGTTGGAGACATCTTTTTCAAACCCAGATCCCGGACAACTGGAGATGAATTTCAAAAAATCGAGAGAGGTTTTTTCTCAGAACAAGCCGATCTACAAAAACCTCTCTGATAGTTTACACAACTATCTCAGAGTGGGAGAATTGAAGGCTTCCTTGGACCCTATGTTTCAGAATTTCTGGAGGAAAATAAATCAAAAGAGACAAATGGCAGAGGGATCAAATTGACCGAGCAAAGAACAATCAGTGGCATGAAGACACTTAGCAGTTGAGGATCAAAAGTCAATCATCAACAACTTCCATCAAATAGAAAATTCCAGATTTTGTGGCAGAAATTCTCTTGGTTTTCTATTTTTGTAATAATTAATTTTAGATCTTCCAAAAATAAATCTTGATCATTTATATCAAGATCATTTGTAATAAGTCTATATATACTTCAGTATTCGAAGTACTAGTGTGGGGACTTGCTGCCAGAGATGGCTATTTGGACTGTATCATTTTCCTGAATATTTTTATGAATTAATACAGAGCCCTGTACTCTCATCAAACAAAGATTTATCACGGTGATGTTCTAAGCATGTCTTTATCTGTAATTCACATTTCCATTAGTGTTTATTTCTTCCAGTATTTGACTGAGAGTATATGTTTGGAATTCATCTTTGATGCTCCATTCATACAATAAATACTTTTTATGTTTAAAGGATTGTTGGTTCAAAATTCATCTGTATTCGATGCTCTGTCCAGAGTAATCTATATCTTGTTTGTTTTCCTTCTAAAGTCACATTGAGAATTCCTAATTGCTTTCATTGTGATGGATTGTCTTGTTATCTTTTCTATTGTCATCTAAACATTATTTGCTAAAAAACAATGCTTACTTTGCCTTTGTTTTCAGAGAGTACCCATCTGTTATTGACTCACTGTCATCAATCTTCAGAATTTGACTCCATTTCCCAATGGTATTTTCTATCATGTCTGTCCTACCAGCCTTTTTAAAAACCATACAAAACCCATCTTATACCAGAATCTGACCTCTGTGAGCTAATTGCCAAATTTTTGAGTATTTTTCAGTTGTGAGAGAGCCCTCTCGGGTTGTATAGGTCAGAATACAATTCAAAGCTGGTTGAAATAGTTACCTCTATCTATTTTTTTCTCAGCCTTGGAAATTACAGAGTGCTAACAGTTGGCTAGGCCAAACACTTTGCTAGGTGTAGGCAGCGAATAAAGAATTAAGGACTTGAAAATAAATCTAAGCTACTTGCAACCACAACAAGTGCACAAGGTGGAGGACAAAGCCTACTGGTTTTGTGCCCAAGTGAGTAAAAAATAAAGGTTGGAAAGAAAAAAGCTTGGAAAGAAGTTAATCCTAGCCACACAACTTTGTCTTAAGGACAAGTGGGGCAAACTAGAAAATAAATTGCAATGCTGAAAAGAAAACTTAGAAACTAGCCTTACGATTTTGCATGGGTGGCTAGGCCAATCCACTATGCAAGATGTAGGCAAACTAAGAAATAGAAATTGCAGAAATTTAAAACTTTTAGAGAAATGAAAGCCCTAGAGACTCTCTTGGGGCTTGCTTACAATGGAGAGAAGAAGAATAAGTGTTGGGAATATGTTACCCCAACTTAGGAGGTTATTCTTTGACTTGTAGGTGCCCCAAATGGGTTGTAAATCCTCCTTTATGTCACCAACCTGCAAAAATCAACAAGCAAAAGCTTGTTGGAAATGCTGCAAAATGTGACAAAAACTTGTGAAAAAATTTCTTATTAAAACCATAAATTTTCTGTGTAAATTTCAGCAAGTTATAAACATATAAATGATCTATCCTAACATGTTAGTATGCCAAAATATTATGGAAATGAACAACAATAAGAGACAAAAATTTAGAGAGTAAATGTGGGTGAAATGTAAGATTTCCAGATCTGAAATCTTCTATTAAAACCCTAGGCAACCTTGCAAATTTTCAATATTAAGCTACAAAAAACAATAGGAAGTGAGTAAATCTAGATATTAAATCAAAATACTTTGAAATAACTAAATATACGCTCACTAGATCTATGAAAATACTATCATAAACCTACACAAGAAAAATGCTTTGCTTAATATTCCTACTATAGATTTTCAAAGCTATACATGTAAAAAAAAATACAAAAGAACAAGATCACCTCATGAAAAGTATGGCACCAAGAAGACTCCCAACACCATATGTCCTCCAAAGATTTCATTTATTAGAGTAG
Organism: Picea engelmannii; assembly: GCA_009831015.1. Classification (NCBI taxonomy): domain Eukaryota; kingdom Viridiplantae; phylum Streptophyta; class Pinopsida; order Pinales; family Pinaceae; genus Picea; species Picea engelmannii. Next base: position 33,016 of record ML856115.1, on the reverse strand, counting down.
AATCAAATTTGAACAAATACTTGCCACAAGCTTGGGAAGAAAGAATGAGAACAAGAAAGAGAGAGAGAGAGAAGAGTGGGAGAGGAGAGATTTTGACATGGTAACAATATAGAAATAATATATGTGTCAAATGAGGGAGGGGAGGCTTTCTTTTATACTTGGGAGGCAAGAGAGACCCCTCTTGGATGAGTTGCAAGTGTCACACATCCAAGAGAAATAAACAAAGTCAAGGAAAAATCACTTTTAGGCCGGTTTTGGTAGGTCAGGGTTTTTGTAAGTTAGAGTTTGAGGGTTGAGGAAAGAAATGGGGAAAATACATTTTCCTATGGTAAAACATTAAGTTAAACACCAAGAACGACAAATTTAGGGTTTAGGTGGCTTTTTTCACTTAAATTTTTTAATTCCCACATGTCAATTAGCAAGGGAACACCACTTTAAGTTGTTGGCTAAGCAAGGGGGGGTCTTTTAAGTGGAAAAAAAAATTTCCAACTTAGGAAAAAGGTTAGGAAACCTTTCCCACTCTCTCTCAAACCTTTTTTCTTCAGTTTTACAAAAAAATGACATTTTGACTTTGTCAATTAAGCAATTAAATTGATGACTTCGACTGACTCGGACTCCTCATGGAAAATGACCTAACAAAACTTTTCCAATTGAGCTGAAACTCCTCATTCCATTTATTTTGAGTACTCATACACCTATCAAAAATCCCAAGGACCAATTTTTTACATTTTTACATAAAAAATAATTAAAATTACCATTTTAATTGGGTAATTTAAAAAAACAACTATTAAAACTCGACAGAATTCCGCAAGAATCTAGGAGATGTCTAGCATGGTAATTTACAATATTCCTAGACACTAGTCACCCATAGAGCTTGATCATTAGAACATCTTTCACCACTTTGGAAGATTATTGTGGGAGTGAAAAAATCAAGGGTAATTAAAAAGGTTGGTTAGGCCAAATTAATTACCTGAGGAAAAAAAACACTCGATGAAAGGAATTCCTTAATAATAAAGTCCTAAGTAACTAACCTACAATATGATCCATGCAGACCCATTACATTATTATCCCACGCAGGGGAGCATAAATTCCAATTACAAAAAGACGTGCTGAGACCAAAAACTGCCTTGTAAAACCAACAAGTCTTCAACTTGGTAGCACCATCAGGTGCATATATTCATGGTACATGGAGTTGACCCCCTAGTTGAAATAGGTGGTTAACAAACCCTATCACCCCCTGTTCACTTGACGATTGTTAAATGATTTGTTATGGATGGATTTGCATGTATCTTGTGTCAATTTCTGAGCCAATTTTTTATTCATGCAAGAAAAATGTCATGTATGGTTTATTAAGGGCTTAGTTACTGACGAACTGTTGCTACATGATGAGTTTCTTTAGCAGGGGATGCCATGGCAGAAATAACATAGGCAGGGAAATTGGAACAGAGGTCCTAGAAGGCGTAGATTTTCCACTCATTTTGATGTTGATCCCCCGGAATTGAACCAGTGGTTCCAAGCTGGGTTCTTTAACTGGATTGGTCATGGAATAGTACACCCTAAGCCAGAGAGACCCCCTTCCAGCCTCAGACCATCCCTGGCATTATCGTTCCTCCTCATGTGTCCTTGCAACCGGAAGTCCCTGCAAATGATGGATGAAAAGAGATTGCCAACCCGACTGTCTCTCATCATCGTGGTTGGCCCAATATGTCATTGCCTCTCCCACCATCTGTCAATCATAATGTCTAGATTGCCCGTGTTGATTCACCTATTCAATCTTCACATGCTAGTAAAAGACTAAAAATTGATGTTCCCCATGTGCAAGATAAAAGAAAAACAGTGACCTCCCCTTCTTCTCCCTCAGACGATTCCTCAAAATCTGTGTCTTCCCGCATGCATTTGAATGATGTTTGTTCCCATGTTATCAACGAAATACAACCTCAAGGTTCTAATCAACCACATGCTACTTCCAGGAAATCAAAGGGGGACAACAGTGATAAAAAAAAATTTGTCTTTTAGAGTGGAAAGTATGGCTTTTAGTTTGTGTGTTTTTATGATTGAGTTGATAAAGACAGTGTGAATGGTTTGCAGAAAGTTTGGACAACAAGCTTTGTTTTGGATAATGTGGATTATGTGGATATTTATATATTTTTGGATATGATTTAAATTATTTCTGATATTTAAATATCTAATTTGAAAGATATTTAAGGGAGCTACAAGGGTGGCATGTGGTTTAAATGATTATCCTTTTTGTGTTATATTTTATGATTTGAAAAGAAGATATTTACAGGAGTCACAATGGATCCCACCTACTGAGTTATTATTAATTAAAGACCCTTAACTATATTATTATTTATCTCTCCTAAACTAATTAGTTAAGTAAAAAACAATATTACCAACTTAACGAGAACTTTTTCGAGTTCTCATTTTTTCAAGGGTCACATTTTTTACCTCGTTTTTAAAAATGGTGCTACCGGTAGCCCCCCCCCTCCCTTTTTAGGTGGTATTTTGATATTTTAAATTTTCTGATCCACAATATTTCCACAATATTTTTTTAAATGCTTATTTTTCCTCTATTTTCAATTTTTCAATTTTTTTTTCAACAGTGTTTTTAGTCAATTTTCCATCTTTCAATTTTAAAATTATTTTTTACCATTTACTTTTTTAAAATTAAGATTTTTCATATAATTGTGTCTCCTTAATTAATTTATAGTTCCATACATTTAAAATATAGTGGAAAATATATTTTTTAACAAATTGTTTACCTTTATTTCAATACATAAAAAAAAATTAAAATTAAAAACAAATTAAATTAATAAAAATAAATAAAACAAATTTATATTTAAAAAAAAAAAAACTAAAGAGGAAAAAAAAAATACATATATATATATAAAAACTAAAAAAATTCACGAACAATTAAAAAAAAAAGGGAAAAAAACTATATTTATGACCAAAAACACTTTAAAAAGGTTAATAAACAACAACAAAATAATCTCTCTCTCTCTCTCTCTCTCTCTCTCTCTCTCTCTCTCTCTCTCTCTTGTTATCCCCGATATCTAGGGATAACTAGGAGATCATCTCTCGAAGCCCACATGATCCCAGACATGGAGTACGAGAGCAGATTGACTTAAGCATGGCCCTTGAGGGCCCATCTTTTCTTCTTCTCAGCCATACTTGTCCTGCCAGCAGTACCAGCCTCCATCACTACCGGCCTGGGCTTGCATCAGAAAAGGCTCTTGCTCCATGAGGTCATTGGTCCGAGGTATCATGGTATGTGTCATATTTGATCATTATAACCTTCTTATGTATGCATTAGATCTCTTTCACTTCAGATAACTGCTTGGATCTTACACTAATCTACTTGACCATTGTTGGGGTAATTGATGGGGTAGCT
>ML856115.1:0-14849 GCA_009831015.1 Picea engelmannii | reverse complement strand
CTGACCTAACTATGATCCATGCAGACATTATTACATTATTTACCCTCGCAGGGGCGCGGAGATCCCGTTTACAAAAATATAAGTGCTGGTGTTAAAAAAACACCCAGTAGAACCCTGCTGTCTTCGACATAGATAATCTTCATGAAATGAGTTGACCTCTGTGCTAATCCAGCGGTCAACAAAGGACAACCCTAAATATTCAGGTAATTGACATGCTAGTAAGTAACTATTCAATCATCTTAGGAAGAGACTGGAAAGCCTTGACATGTGGATATATTTCACTTGACGGGACACACTTATCCGTTCTTCGGAATGGGAAGAATATCATAGTCCTAAGGGAAGGAAGAATCTCACCGTACATAGAAAGTATTCCACAACCTAATGTAAACTATGTCGAGGAGGACTTAGGAGTGTACTCCATCTTTGTAGATGAGGATAACACTACCCTGGAACAAATTGACATGGAGGATGGGATGTGGCATATGCACTTTGATGGCTCATGCTCCAACGAAGGTAATGGAGTTGGCATTATCTTATACTCACCTGTAGGTAAAATTCACAACTTTTCCTATAGGTTAGAATTTTCTTGCACAAACAACATCACCAAATTTGAAACATTATTGCTAGGCATTGAAAGTGCCTATAATTTGGGTTGTGGACACCTTATAGTTTTTGAGGACTCTGAGCTTGTTGTGAACCTTGTATGTAAAATATATTCTCCTAACAACAAGTTAATGCAACGCTACACCCAAACTGTTTGGGCGCTTATCTCAAACTTTTTATCATTTAACATCACTCATGTTAAAAGGGAATTGAATTCAATGGCTGACAGGTTAGCTGTTTTTGCAGCCTCTCCTACTCGGCAACTTCTGCCACAAGACCTGATTGTACTTTTCAATCTTTATATCGTCCTCATATCCCTGACAATGTAGAGTCATGGCTGGTCTTCCATAGTGATGAAAGCATCTGCGCTTTCATACAAAATGAACCATATAAGCCAAAGGAAATTATATCCATGGAAAATAACAAAATTCCGAAGGGCTTGACTGCTCTAGAAAGTTCATTTTCATCGAGTGATGTAGGAAACAAGAAAAGCATAAAGAAGAGGAGTAAAAAATGACAGTGGGTGAAACCATTTCCTTGAACATTGGAACACCCGATTCCCCAAAGAATGTTAAAATAGGTGCACAATGTACCGATGAAGAAAAGTTGAAATTCACTGAGTTACTTCGTGAATTTCAAGATGCTTTTGTTTGGTCTTATGAGGATATTCATGGTTTTGATTCTGCTCTTATACAACATGCCATTCTTATCAAGGAAGGTATAAAACCAGTTAGGCAAAAACAAAGACCCATTAACCCCGCACTTGAAGCTACTATTAGGAAGGAGTTGGAAAAACTCTTGAAAGTTGGGATAATTTTTCATGTTAAGTACTTCGAGTGGGTTTCCAATTTGGTTTTCATTTGAAAAACAACAAGTCAGATCTGATTGTGCATTAATTTCGACGCATTAAATAGAGCGAGCGTTAAAGACCATTTTCCTCTCCCTAATATGGAAATGATTTTGCAGCAAGTTGCAGGGTCACAAATGATGTCCTTACTTGATGGTTGTTCTGGTTATAATCAAGTCAAGGTAAAAAGGATTGATAAATACAAAACCACTTTCACCACACGTTGGGGCACATTTGCTTATGAACACATGCCTTTTGGTTTATCTAATGCAGGAGTCACTTTCCAAAGAGCTATGAAGATGGTTTTTGACGATCTAATTGGTAAAATTATTCATATTTATCTTGATGACTTGACTGTATATTCAAAGAACCGATTGGATCATTTTGGTCATCTTAGAAGAGTTTTCATGCGATGCAGAAAGTTCGGCATTTCTTTAAATCCCTCTAAGTCTATTTTCGACATTACCAAGGGAAAGATCCTAGGGCATATTGTTTCTGATTCAGGAATAATCATAGATCCCGAAAGGATCGCTTCTATTCTCGAGTCTCGATTCTCTTCCTTCTCTTTTAGTCCTTTGATTTGTTCTAACAATCTTTGATTAAGGATCGTTAAACATGAACTTTCTTCCTCTTTTTCTGATAATTTTTTATCAAGATCTTGATTTTCTTGCTTCAACTTCTGAACGCATGGTTTTGTATCCTTTGATTTCTTAATCTGAGTAAGTAGTTTTTACTGTGATCTTTTAAACAAGAAATTTCTACGTTTTTATGTTGTGTTCATAACAATATTACCCTGAATTTATTAAGCATCAAGGGTAATCAAATAGAAATTGAAGCACAAACCTATTGTGATCACAAAATTGAGGTTAAGATGGTTCTACACTTGTTTATTTTTTATTATTATTATGGTCATTTTCTTTAATTTTTCATTTTTATGGATCTCAATTTTTTTCAATTTAGTTTATCAATGTTACAAAGGTGACACATCTTTCTGGGCTGTAGATGCACCTCACTACTCTTGGTGTAAAAAATTAATGCTTGGTGTTCTTTTCTTATATTAGACGCAAATCCCTTGGTGCTTAAAAGATCTTGAGTGAATATGGATCTACACCAGGGTGTGTGTATATTTATTAATTAATGCTTGGTATTCTTTTCTTAAATTTTCTTTTTTACATCATAGATATTAAAAAAAATGTCTTGGTTTATGAACACAGATGCTACACATCTCATCCATATTGATTTTTTTTTAAATTTAAATATTATATTGGGCCGACTTATGCCTCTTGTAATGTCAGTGTTAGGCACAAACATTACACATCACCCTCATATTGGGTTGTAGAATGCACCTTACTTCTCTTGTTGCAATTAATTAATGCTTGGTATCCTTTTCTTAATTTTTTTAATGTTATGATTTTTTTTTAATATTTTGATTTATGAGCACATCCATACCGGACTATTACTTTTTTAAATTTATTGGGCTGACTTATACCATGTGTTACATCATTGTTTAGCATGGACATCACGTATCTCCTTCATACCAGGCTATAGAATGAACCTCACTTCTCTTGATACAATAAAGAGAACTAATTTTAAAAATTGCAGCATACATAAAACAATCACAAGGAAAGTCAAAGACTTACAACTGGAAGGAGATTTGGTCTAGTTTTCATACTGATATTACTTTTGCAGCTGATATATCTGATCCTCTCCCATATCCAAGAGAATGTAATGCACGCCAGAGTTCATCAATATGAGATGTAAATCCACATGCAGGTGATGTGTAGCAGCTATTCTGAGTCCCGACAGAAGACAACCTTGATTACAGTGATGTGCAGAAGTCCTACAACAAGAAATTAATTAGAATATGCCAAAAGGAGCAGATGAAAAATGCATGCTAGGAATCTTAAACAAAAATAAACTTTTTGAAACTGGAATCCACTATCATACCAAGCCAACATCAGTCCTTGACAGTGAGAGATGCCCATAGTGCGTTGATATTGGGAGACTTCTGTAAGGTTTGGTTAGGCTGAAATAAGTCTTCAAACTGGACACATACCAATCAGAAATTAATAGAAGAGGAATTCCCGTTTTATTTTACTTACAGATGTTTGAGAACTTGCTTCAATATGTCCAATCTGTACTTCATTCTAATGTGTAAAATGAGATTACTATAGATATATAATCATTAAAAGCAAAATAGGCATGCTTTTCGAAGTGGGAAATGCACTTTTGTTAGGATAATCTATATCAACCAAATTCAAATTTAAATGGGGCGCTCTATAAAACTTTATTTGCAACTCTTTTTAAAAAGACTAAAAATTCACCTAAATTTATTTTACTTAAAAACAAATTAACAGATACCCCTAGAAATATTGTATTCATATGTCCACTGGAGATTGGAAAGTCAAAATTGTAATTAAAACACATAAAATTCATTATTCATAATGTCATATAGAAAGTCAAAATTGTAAACAAAGCGCATAAAATTCATTAACCATAATGTCATAAGGATAAAAACTATTTGAGTGCAATGTTTCAGCCTCTATGAAGACATCATAGCCACAATGTAGCTCTTAATTCTCCACGATGATACATTTTTCCGATTGAGGTGGTGTTAATGCTTTTTGCTTTCCTTGTATGAAAATTATAATACAAACATCAGCAAGAAAAGTTCCTATTTTCATGTGTTTTTCTTCTTCATCAATGCCATTGCTTTATGGCAACTCCTACTGTACACATGTAGCCATCATTCAGAGAAGTTATACGAATTCTTACATGTGCTCTATGGCAACTCCTACTGTACTAATGTATGTATTTTGGCTACTGTGACCCTGAATTGAATCTATGTTTCTCATTTGGAAAGTAGAAGCACGAGTTAAAAGCCCAAAGTCTCCTACTGTAAACATTTTGAAAGGAATTTCTCTAAAAAAAGGAGGGTCAGTTATAGTAACCATTGCTTGCAGCGTAACTCAAATTGCAATTCAACGAAGCATCACTATATTCTTTCTCACCTTGAAAACAGAATAGTGGTGTCCACTTGAGATGGGAAAAGATTGATGAAATATGTTTGACTTCTCAACAGACCCTACTTACGTAGACAACAATTATACATCACAATATCTTTTCAAAATACATTAAATAAGAATAATCTACTTGTTAGATACCTATACATTAAATAAGAATAATCTACTTGTTAGATACCTGGCTTGCCTTCAAGTCAAGTTCTTGCCATTCGGAAGATGGCATAGAGCCTTTTACTATTCCAGCTCCCGCATAGAGATATAGGCATGTACCCTGCAGTACATGAGAGCATACAAAATTAACAAATACCATTTGTCAACATCTAATGTTTTACATTTTGAATATTTGTACTGTTTTGTAACAAAGTTGCTTACATCTTCCATTAAAAGAAAAGAAAATTTCCTAATGTGTTCCGTTTAGACTTCCATTGGCATGTGTAATATCCCCCTTAAAATTTTTGGAATTTTATTTAGTTTGTAGTGAAGTCATTCCTCACACGATATGCTGTTGTAGTGTTTAGATGTGTGTTGCTGATATGGTGGTTTTTCATGTTAATTATATCAGTAACCTCAACAGTATGTGACTGTACACTGTCAGCTGTATGAGTTAGTTAGGATTTCTTGTTTTGTTTCTTGATCTTCTTGATTTGCTCGAGCCTATTTAGCTCAACTCTTTTCCCTAAATGAAGATACTCGACGCTATGCGCTCTGCTCATTCATGTTTTCAATTTCGTCTTCTCTATAATATCTTCTTTGCTTCTCATTTTGTCATGGTATTAGAGCTTAGGACGTAAGTCTCTTCACAGTGCTTGGAGAGCAACCTGATCATAAGAAGAAGAGCGCAGAACTTACATTGTCTCGCAAACGTGAGCACGGGATGTGTTGCCATCCTTATACACACTTGCAAACGTGAGCTAAGTCCTACTCACTTAGTGTGTCCTTGGAGGCACAATGCCTAGGTTCAAAGCCCACGCTGTCACTTTGACTTGAACCTCTTCCGTCTAGGCTTACTCCTAGAGAAGCCAAGGGGGATAGACCCTAGTTTCTAGATGAGATTTAAAGTTAAGTTCTAGGAGTTGGTTTTAATTAGTTTAAGGTTGGGGGGGGAAATCTAGCCTATGATGCAAAGGCAACAATGCAATGTGCAACAATATAAGATGACAATCAAACTTTTTCCTAGGACTACTAAGACTAGTGCCTAAAATTGGGCAAAGGGGTCAACTATAGTTTGAGGGGTTTAGATTACACAAGAATTTACAATAGATTATAAAGATTACAAATAGATTAGATACAAACTAGATACAAAATTACAATAAAGAATATCTAAAGGTTACAACAAAGTTATACTAAACAAAAGATACAAAGATACTAACAGAAATTGCTTGTATGTGCAAGAATTTAAAGATGCTCAAATGGATACATTCATCAACACAACAAGCCTAACATGCTCAACAATAGAGTGTCTCCCAAAGGGATGCACTACTCTATTGGACTGCTTTCAATGGCAAACAAGATCACTCAAGATCCAACAAGATAGTGCCTCCAAAGGATGCGCAACTTCTTGAGCGACCACACCAACAATGTGAACACCAATTAACTGAAAAAGGAAAGCTTGAAGGGAAAATGTCCAAAAGCACAATTTATGACTATTTAGTGATTAATTCACAACATAAAGATAAGCTTGCATGAAATGTAAATGTAAGATGAAGTGCTTGCAAGTGTAAAAGTAGACCACAATAGATATATCAAATAAATGCCCAAAGGTGAAGTGGATTAAAAGATTGATTAAGTTTTTTAGTTAAGGGTGAATCCTAGCTAAGTGTCAACCCAATACTCCCCCCGCTTGTACCAAGTAACTACTGGGTGCTCAAGAAGTATGGAAACAAGGCCTACCCTAGCTCCACAGGTCAGCCCAAGAGAAAAGATTACTCCCGGAAAGGACGTTGAGTGCCACGAGACCGTCCCTGGCCTATCACTTTACGTTGCTTCCTCTAGTCCTTGTTTAAATGGCAAAGTTGGGTCAGTAGAGGTGTCCTATTAAGTCTAGTTTATTATTAGGCCTATGGACTAAGTTAATTTGAGTGATTAGGTGTGAAAAAGTGAGAGTTACTAGCCTAAAAAGTGTGAAAGAATGCCAAAACCGAAATGTTAAACTTGCAAGAAAATAAGTGTTTACCCACAAAATGTTACATGAAAAGCATGAAAGGGAAACCACAATAGCTTGCAATGAAAAAGAGATTGAGTTGCCTTAAACCATCACCATTTTCCCATGAACATTTGCAATAAGATAAATGCTTGGAAAATAAAACTTGCAAATAAAGAGACTTAAAGTATGAGATTTAAACCTATGCCTCCATGGGCTTAAGCTAGCACTTAGTTGTGTGAGACTTAAAAAGAAAATTAAAACAAGAAGGCAAGCCACTTGGGGACCCCCTTTGGGCTTGCTTACAATGCTTAGAAGAGAGAGGAAAATGATTGGGTTTTGTTACCCACTCAAAAGGAGGGTCCTTGGTGTGTGTTGTGACTGAAAATGGGTAGCATAACCCCTTGACCTGGCGAGAACCTCTAGAAACCAGCAAGCTATTGCTTGCTGGAAATGATGCAACACACCCAAAAAATGTTGGACAAGCTGAGCAACTGAGAGGGGGGTGAATCAGTTGTATACACAATTTTCACTTTTATCTCTTTAATACAGATTACTTCTTTAATGCAGCTTAAAACCTAATAAATATTTTGTCTCAGTGAAAATGAATTAGTAACCATCAATCACATGAAATGGACAGAGACACAAAATATTTATGAGGAAACCCATCAAGAGAAAAACCTCTTCTTCTTCTTGTGGATGTAAAGCAAGCGAGCTACTTCAGTTACATCAAATTTTGTCTGAGCAACTACTCAGATGACGCTACTACCTCTTTATCTTCAACACCTACTGAAAGACAACTTCTACTGCCTGAATGCAAGCTTCAACTTGCAATAAGACTGTTAGTCTCCCTAGTTCCTCCCTTCCTCCCTTTAGTACTGGTTTCAACCTGTTTCAAACACTCTTCTTAAACTGTCAATATACTTTTGTTAATTTCTTTCTGTGAAAACAAACATGTAACCATCAATTCCATCTTTGCCAAACCTGTTATTATTTTCAACCAAAACACATCTTATTTAAATGAAACTCTGTTCATACCCTGTCTACACCAAAACTGATCAACTCAATCTATTCATGTTTACTCTGTTATAAACCTGGAAATGAAATCTGTAGATAATCTTCATTGCAATAAATAATGATCTCAATGTATGTTTGAATTACAAAGATAGTCTTTAACTATTAAATGAATATACCTTTGATGTAATTGCTCAATCAATCAAGCATTTCATACCTCTATTCTAGATCTATATCAGAGTTTATTCACTGTAAAAACAACCATACGATCTGCAACATCAAAGTGTACCTCTTCTCTGTGCATTTCTCATTTAAGGAGAAAATCAAACTATTAACCTCTGCGCATATATCTCTCAAAGAGAAATTCAACTTATTGATCTCTTTGCGTTTATCTTTCAAGAAGACATTCAATTGACGAATTCCAGAACTTCATTTCAATCATTTCACTGCTGCGTTTTTTCCTCTTTCAATCCACTTCTGCGTTTTTCCTCTTTCAATCCACTTTTGCGTTTTTCACAATCAAGAAACTAATCGAAAAGGTTAAAGAAAAACTTTCTAACTGTCTCAAATACATTTACTTCTGTGTTTTCCTCCCAACAAATGATCAACAGAGTTCCAGAAAAAAAACATGAATCAACCTCTACGTTTTTCTCTTAAAAGCCGATCACCGGGTTCTTAAACACACTCTATTCTCTCTGTGTTTATCTTTCTCTTACCAAGATCATAAATTTCATCAAGAAGTGTTTACATTAGTTGTTGTAGCTGTCAACGTTAACTTTTGTCTTACTTATCTGGCAAACTTCCTTAACATATGGACTTTGGTGATATAACTTATAGTGCACTTTTCCTTGCATTTTTAACTAAGCCTTTGACCACCTGTTCATTGGGTTAATTGAGTTTCTAGTCCAACTAATGAAAATCAAACTCCTACTCATAAATGAAATAATGAGAAGTTTGACATCAATGGAAATAATGCCCATTCACTTTGTGCAATCTATCCAACAAAAAAGTCAAGAAAATTTATGTTTTTCAACAGAAATTTTTTGCATACAAATATCAGAAAATTTAGATAATAAAATGACCTATCTGAGAGTGTTAACAACCAAAATCTGAATATGAATATGACAGAAAATAAAAGGGGAAAAGACTAAGAAGTTTAAGTGAGCTATGAGGGTAACTTCTAGCTTGAAGCTATCCCAACAAAGCCCTTGAAACAACCTGCAACTATTGAAGCACAATGTGAGATAAGAGTAGATATGAGTTGCATAAACAAATAACATAAACTAGTTTATATCATTAGCTATCCAACACATTTAGGCCAACAACTACATTATTGATAAACCTACCTAAGAAAACTAATTTACTTATGAACTCTACTCAATATTCCACAAAATACACAAAGGAACAAAGTCACCTTAAATGCATGGAAGCACCAAGACAAAATCTTTGTACTCCAAAATCCTCCAAAGCCTTTCTTATTATCAAATAGAGAGGTTGCAACAACTAATTGCTCCAAGCTCCCCAAGAGTAAGATGGAATGAAAGCAAGATGAAAGATGAGAGAGGGATGAGGCAAAAAAATGGTAGCATAACAATACTCAAGAGATGGTGAAGAAATGAGTGAGGGAGGGCCTCTATTTATACTTTGAAAGGAAAAGTGACCCCTCTTGGATCAATGCCAAGTGTCAAAACATAGCCCAGTTGATGATCTCAAGGAGGGAGGTTGCAACTTCTAGGGTTTGGCATGGATGGATGAGGTGGAGGTGAGTTGGAGGGAGTGGGACACACTCAAGAGGTGACGTGGGAGGCTAAGGAGGGTGCATATGTGGAGAGAGGGGCCCACAACTTAATTAAAATCAAGTTGTAAAGTTTTCTCATGGGAAGGGGGTGCAAATCCCCCTAGGGGGATGAGGATTTGAGTAGACTATGTGTCTAGGGGGTGAGTGAAGGTTAGAAAAGGGGTTGGGTAGGTTAGGAAAGGGTCATCTCATCATCTTTCACCTTTACTTCACTCAATTTGCTCAAAAATTACAAAAATTACATTTTTACCATGTCAAGCTTAGCAATTAAAATTGTTGTTTTGATTGACTAAGACTCCCTATGGACAAATGCCTAGCAAAAGTTGTCTGATTGAGTTGAAACTTGGTCCTAGGGTGTAGGGGGTCTCATTCCATTTCATTTGAGTACAAATAACTCTAGAAAAAGCCCAATGACCTAATTTTTACATTATTTATAAAAAATTGATTAAAATTAATTAATTAAGTTACCCAACCTTAGGCAATTTTAATTAATTAAAAAAAACCTATCTAGACTCGAAGGAATTCCGAAAAACTTTTAGAGATGTCTTACATGGTCATTTACATCATTTCTAAACACTAGCTACCAGAGGACGAATCCATTAGAACACCTTTCACCACTTTGGAGGAATTATTTGTGGGAGTGAAAAACTCAAGGGAAATTAATAAGGCTGGTTAGGCCAAATTAATAACCTGAGGAAAAAAAACACTCAGTGAAAGAAACTCTCCTAATGAAGAAATCCTAAGGTAATTGACCTAACTATGATCCATGCAGACCTATTTCATTATTATCCCACGCAGGGGAGCGGAAATTCCAATTACAAAAATACGTGTTGAAGGCCAAAAATGCCTTGTAGAACCAAATAGTCTCTGACTTGGTAGCATCTGATGATGCATATCTTCATGGTACATGGAGTTGACCCCCTAGTTGAATAGGTGGTCAACAGGATGCAAGATTCTTCACAAATCTTGGAGAATAGTTCACAGTTTGAAGTTCACTCAAAAGATCGTTGGAGACAGCAAGTGCGAGGAAGCAAAGCTGCAGAAGAACGAAACACTTAAAGATCCATGAGCATTTAAAAGAATTCATGAAATTCTTTCTTAAGGAGAAAGTTTGCAGAAGCAACAAACGAGAAGCTACTTCAGCCGTAAGATTGGACGCGGGAACAGATCTGATCCTTTAATCAAGCTAAAAAACGATGATCCCGCAGGTAAGGCAATTTTTTTTTTCAGTCGCAAGATCTGAGCGAGAGCAAGATCAGTCGTCAGATCAAGCAAAGATCAAGTCAGGATCGTCAAATCTCATTGAAGAGAGATCGACGGTGGAGAGGCATTGCGGGGATTGGAAACGAAATTAAAGTTTCTGCAAGTTGTGAGCCCGCAATCGCTCAGGATCGTTGATCTTGCTAGATCAACAAATCAACGATGCATATCAATCCCGCTACGAACGAGCATCTTCGCATTGCGGGGATCGGGAAGAAAATCAAAGCACGAGCAAGTTGTGAGCCCACAATCGCTCAAGATCGTTGATCTTGTCAGATCAACAGATCAACGACGAATATTGATCCCACTACGAACGAGCATCTTCATTTTGTGAAGATCAACAATGAAATTAATGAGTGAGCGAGTTGAGTCTCCACAATCACTCGTGGTCGTTTATCTTCAAGCAAGTGATACGTGACAGGCGATCTCGTACTCCGGGAGGAAGCAAGTAGAAGCTGAGGAGTGAAGGACTCTCGAAGCTTCGAAGAGCTGAAGTAGATCCAGACCGTTGATCTAAGTGGACATGTGGTAGGAGATCCTACACTTCGACGATAATCACTTCGGAAGAAAGAAGGATACGAGAAGCCAGAACTCTCGAAGGCCCCGTTATCGCACAGTTTGTAGTTAGGATAATAGATGGATGAAAAGAGATGAAATTGACGTAACTGAACCAATCCCATCCACTATCACCTCGATGGAAAGGTTCTTTCTGTTTAGGGAGGTAAGGCCCAGGGGAGACATCCCCGGTGACTTGGGGTTTTGAGAAGGCAAAAAGGCTTAAGAGCTAAAAGATAATTTCCCCCTCACAAGTCACCACCTGATCAGAAAGTCCGACTTATAGCCAATAAAGATAATCGGAAGTAATAACCAAAAAGTATCCCTACCTGAGAACAAAGCAACAATAAAACTGCATGTGCAAGCTTACTTGCTGGTTAGTACTTCATATAATCAATGACTTTTCTGATAAATAAGAAATTGAGCAATAAATATTGACGAAGTCAATGTTTGTACAATAGAAACAATTACAATATCACTTCTCAATAAATGCTAAAGAAACTTGGCATTCAATGTAACAAATTAACACTTCATAGATAATGCCTTAACCAACCATTCAATTGCTTTAAAAGTAAAACGATAGCTGCACAAAGGTGTTTATAGCACAAGAAAGGTGACAACAACACCAAGGTTAGTAGGGCTATGTAGGCTAGGGTTTGTTCAAAGGTATTGGAGGTTGTATGATCAAGTTACTCAACACATGTGGCCTTAGATCGGTGCGTTCCTAGGGTATATGGAGTCAAAAGGAGGACGCAAAAGATGAAGGATCAAATGATAATGGTAAAGACTAAGGACAAGAGAGTTAAACCTTGAGGCGTTGCTATGGCAAGGACTCAAGGATGAAACCCTAGGGGAGAGAGGCTCACTGGTGTAGGGGAACTAGGCCTTAGTGATCTCTCCTCCTTCCTTAGCTCAATGGAAAAATGACTAGCTCAAAAGATTGCATAAAACTAAGACAAGAAGGTGTGTTGCTATGGCAAGGCTTTACCAAGCAAACCCTAGGGAAAATCAGCTCACCAAGGTGTAGGAGAACTAGGCCTTGATGCGTTTTCTCCTTCTTAGCTCAACAAATAAGAAAAACGGCTAGCATGGAAGAAGATGGATGGAGTGTTGCTATGGCAAGGCTCAATCCTCTTCAACAAGGGCTAGAAAGAAAGAATAGAGTGTTGTTAAGGCAAGGCTCTATCTCACTTTAGCAAATAAAATGGCTTAAAACCTTGGTAGGGACATGAGACAAGGACCTTCAATGTGTGCTTGTCACCTAGGGTTTAATTCAACAAATTAAAGTCCAAGAATGTCTTCCTTCAACAAGTGCGCCTCACAATTTCAGCCAATAGCTCCAAAGATAGCGCAAATTTCAGACCTCACTAATGAGTGAGTGAAAGATGATGACAAAATAAAGGTGAAAACCCTCAATTTATACAGTACAATGACATAATTTTACTTTTTAGGTCATGAAAACGCTAACGACTCCAAAATACTAAAATCATGTTGTTTTACATTAAATGTTTAAATTAAAACCCTAATCAAGCAATAAAGAGACATCATCCCATTTCTAGGGTGACGTTAGCCCTTTCTAAGGAAACTGCAGCCTCCTGGAGCAAAACGCTAGCCCTCCTTGGGCTTTTCCAAGCTACCACATGGGCCAACACTGCCAAAGCTGCCTCCCAAAGCGTCTAGACTGTTGGGTGACGTCATGGGCTTCCTGGGAGACATCCTAGGCCTTCCAAGGCCAACGTTCCTGTGGAAAGGGCTCAATCACCCTAGGTACAAGTCTGCTCAACTGCCTCTGGTGGATTCTTCTGCTCTTCCCTGGTACAAATGCTTTGCCTTGTCTCTGCCCCTTGTTGGGGTCTCAACATCCATCGAGTGGGCTCTTCAGCCCCATGGAGGTCCAAACTGATCATCTTCCCATGTGTACCTTTCCAAAGGTACCTGTCCGTCGGGCATGATCCTGCACATCAACAACTACGCCCTCCATGGGCTCATAAGTCACAGGGATCATAGCAATGTCAATCACGTCTAATCATCAATATTTATTAAACATGTGCGTAAAACCCCTTTACCCCAGTCTAGTGTTCAAAGAGATTATACAAGTCTGCAAATACAAGTTTGGGGAAAGTGACAAGACGTCTTATTGGGCTAGAGTCTATTGGAAAAGGGTTGTTCCCGGAAAGGATCAATTCCAAGTCATGTAAGTAGGTGAAGTGGATGGGGATGTCTGGGCAAAAGGTGCAAAGATAGCAAGGATGGCTTACCAGTGGGTGCCTCTATGGAGGGTGAGTTGTACCTGTCATGGATGCAAATATTTCCAAGCCCATTCATGCCTTTTAATCTTCATTTTTTTCGAGATGCTAATCAAAGGACACTGCCCTGACTTGGTGACCAGTGGTGGTAATGTCAGCCACAAACATTTCACGGAAATGAGAAGGTTGGCTCATGATGAGAACCCCTTTCCCTTGGCTATGCCACCAAGAGCCACTACCCTGGCGTGGTGACCAGATGCTAGTAGTGTCATACCGCTAGATGCTCATGGACCTAATAGGTTGGCTCGTGATGAGACCTCCTATCCTTTGACAGCAGGGGAAGGCAAATGAAGACAAATTGGCGTAACGGGAGATTATCCTATCACTGTCACCTCAATAGGATGTCTCTTTCTATTTAGGGTGATAGGCCCAGGGGAGACGTCCCCGGTGACCTGGGGTTTTGAGAAGGCGAAGGATAAAGGCCAAGAAAAAAGGTTCCCTCTCACAAGTCACCACCGATCAGAAAGTCCGGTTAAACAACCAATAAAGAGGTAATAAACCAGAAGTGTACCTACCCGGAACAAAGCAACATAAAACTATATTTGCAAGAGCACTTGTTGGTTAGTACTTCATATAACCAGAGACTTTCTTAATAAAAGCAATTGACTAATATATTGATGAAGTAAACAAAGGTGTATGCAACAATAATCACAAGAAAATACTTCACAATTAATGCCTTAGAAAAGATTCAAAATGAGAAGGAATGATTAATCATCAATGTCATAACACCAACATTCATCAGAAGCAAATAAGGCTATGCATTAGTCAATCTTTTCAATCGCTTAGAAAAGCTTTAAATGCTGCAAAGCATGGCTGTAATTTAATTGAACAGTAGCAGCAATAAGGTTAGTAGATCAATCTAATCTAGGGTTAGAAGGTGTTAGTAGTTTGTTCAAAGATTTGGATGTTTGAAGGTTGTTGTCAAAACACTCAAGCAAGAGGTCTTACACTAGTGCTTTCATAGGGAAAATGGAGTCAATAAGTGGCTGCAAGAATTGAAAGAGCAAGATGATAATAATAGAGCCAAAGACAAGAGGAATTTGATGGATGAAGTGTTGGTAAGTCAAGGATTCAACCACCAAACCCTAGGGGAAAACAATTACTAAGGTGTAGGTAACCCTAGCCCTTAGTAGGTTTTCCTCCTTCTTTAACTCAGATAAGGTAAAATCAGCTAGGATGAAGAAAAAATGATAGGGTGTTGCAATGGCAAGGCCCTAGCAATGGCTTCAATAAAACGGCTCCTTGGCACAATCTAGTAGGTAGATAAAAAAATAGAACAAGAACAATAACATGTGCTTGATCC
>ML856113.1:27179-55049 GCA_009831015.1 Picea engelmannii | reverse complement strand
TTGTGCACTGTGGTTTTCCAATAATGGTTCCCTCCACAATCACCTTTATGAAACTCCCTGATGGTTTTTTCTACTTCTTCCTCCAACAAACAACTCAACAAGATTCCTCATGGATCCTTCCAATACAGAGATTGATTTAAAATACAAAACTTTGTTGCTTTGAGATTTAAAAACTTGGCCTTGGTTTTGCTCAATTCAGGAGGAGCCTACAAATTTCTCAACAGTTAAATAATGTCACCATACCATGGAGAGTCAAAGAATTTTGGACACCTGAGGGACCTTTTCTTTTTTTGAATCTGCTGACAAATCAACAATGAAATTAATTCCCAAGAGCCCACAATTTGTTGGTGCCATCAGCTTTGTGAGTCCCTGCCCCTTGATCAACTTTGTAGGTTTGATCTCGAGGTCATACTCCATCAACATAGCTATCCACTTGCCCCTTTTTCCCTCTAGATCAGGCTGAGTTAAAATGTCCTTCACAGAACTGTTGGGCACATAAGCAATAGTATGAGAATGAAAGATATAAACTCTAAAATCCTTTAGGGCCTTGACCATTGCATATGCCTGTTTTTCCATGATATCATACTTTAATGGGGAATCCCTCAATGTCCTGCTATAGTATGCTACATTCCTCTCAAAATTATGTTCATCTTTTTGTAATAAAACACCAGCAATGGTGTGCTCTAAGGCAAAAGAAAACAATATAAAGTCTTTTGCAAAATTAGGATTGGCTAGCATTGGTGCTTTGGTCAATGCCACTTTAATATCTTCAAAGGATTTTCTGGCTTTAGGGGTCCACTTTATCTCACCTCCTTTCCTGAGCATGTTAGTGATATGCTTTATGATTTTAGCCTAGTTAGGGATGAATCTTCTCATAAAATTTACTTTCCCCAAGAAAGATTGCACATCTTTCTTGCTTCTGGGAGTGCCAATTTTTAGGATTCCTTTAACTCTGCTAGGATCTATCTTTATTCCCTTTTTTGAAATAATGTGCCCAAGCAACTTCCCCTCTTCCATGCCAAAAGTAGACTTCTTGGGGTTCAATGAAATGCCAAACTTCCTACATTTTTGAAAAGACCTTCTTAGATGTTTAAGATGTTCTTCATCAGAAAATGAATATACAATGATATCATCTAAGTAAATAACAATAAATTTATCTTTCTCATTAGCAAAGGCTATATCCATAGCCCTTTGCAAAGTTGGTCATGTGTTCATGATCCCAAAAGGCATTTTGGCATACATGAAGGTTCCCCATGGTGTTGTAAAGGCTGTTGTTTCCTGATCATCAAGGTGTACCATGATTTGATTGTAGCCAGAGAAACCATCCAACATTGATAATTTTTTAGAACCAACCACTTTCTATAGAATGTGATCCATCTTAGGCAGTGGGTAATTGTCCTTGAGAGATTTCTTGTTCAGATTTTGAAAGTCTACACATAATTTGATCTCTCCACTTTTCTTTCTGACATGTAACAGATTTTCCACCCACTTAGAAAATCTCAAATATACTATGATCTTGGCTTCAAACAACTTTTTTATCTCCTTTTCAATCAAGGGCAGCAGCAAAGGATTGATTCTTCTTAATTTCTGCTTGAAAGGTTTATGATCTTCTTTGATTGGAATCACATGTTGAATCACCTTGGTATCATAAACTTTTAGATCTTCATAACTCTAGGAAAAAACATCAGGAAATTATTTCATTAAATTGATATACATTTGCTTGACCTCTAGGCTAAGTGTCTTGGATAGCTTGATGATATTGGGATCTTCCTGAGCCCCAATGTTGCAATCTTCAACATCTCCATCATTTGCAATAATTTTAGGACTCTTGGCCACATCATTGTTGTCAAAGAGTTTTTCTAATGGGACCAGGCCTTTGGGAATGATGTTATTTTTTAGCTGCATTATATCTTTACGATCAATATGATTCTTGAAATAGCCATCATTTGCGAACACAGCTACATCTTCTTCTTCACCACAATATTCCTCATCAATATTCAAATTTTCAAATTCACCATCCATCTTAAGGAAACTTTGTATTTGTTTATCATCTTCAAAAACCTGTCAGTACTTAATATTATCAGGCACTATTGGTATGTGCTTGATCTCAATCTCATATCTTTTATTAGGAAAGATTGGAATTTTGAAAACTGAGGCCGAAGTAGCCAACGCATCAACAATCTAATTCTGCCCCCTTAGAATCACTGAAAGATTATATTCTGGAAATTCTTTCAGAAGATCAAGCACTATATTCCTATAGGCTCTTAGTCTAGGATGTTTTTCTTGATATATACCCTTTATCTGATTTATAATCAACTCAGAATCTCTATGTACAACTATCCTCCTAGCAACCATTTCTTTCAAAGTCTTCAATCCTAACACTAATGCCTCATATTCAGCCATGTTATTTGTGCAATCAAAAGCAAGTTTATAAGAACAAAGTTTGGGACATGATTTGGGGTGGTTAATCCACACACTAGCCCCTGCTCCTTCTCTGCTAACAACTCCATCAAAGCTCATATTCCAAATTTCTTTTTCTGCGTTGTTTTTTCTGATCTGGAAATTTCTCTGTTTGTTGATCATGTTTGTCTTTGATAGCCATATCAGTCTTTGGCACCTCCTCTTCAAAACTCGAATCATTAAAGAAAATGGAAGAACCAATCTCAGTCTCCACGGAATAAATGGGATGGTTGTTTGGCTGGGCTTTGTTACTGTCCATGTACTTGAGAAATACTTCCTTGTACAACCTCTTATCTTGACCAAAAATAGGGATAGTAGTGTATGACATATCCATTTGCAAATTCCCTTTCAACTTTGTAGCCCATGACCTAGATAACAACATGCCAAATTTAGCAGGGATATCAACAACCACCACATCCATGACCATATTTTTTGCTGGAATTTGAGACAAAGAAACCACCAGATATTTGATTAGGCCCAAGCACTTCACCTTCCTTGAGTCAGAGGAGAAAAGATCTTTGTAAGGCCTTGTAATGTCCAGGCCCAATTGGTCCATGACCACCTTGGGCATTAGATTATGCGATGCCCTTGAATCCAACATAGCATTATGGAAAGTCATATAATGAATCTTCAGACTAACATAGAAAGGGGGAACCTCCTCAACATCACTACTCTTCTCTACATGTGGGCCAAACAAGATGGTAGGATGATCATCTTGTATATTTAAAGTATCAGAAGTTTCTTCCATCTTGAGCATCTTAATGATCTGATTTCTATATTCACTATTCTTTATCAACTCATTGAATGGAACATAGACTTTAATTTTGGCCATCTCACTTTCAAAGTTAAAGGAAGATGAGGTTTTTTTTGCTACTTTGATGACTGTCTCCTTTCTTGGTTCGGGTATTTTCTTTGGAGGTTCTTCCTTCTGCTTTCCTTTCTACACAACATCCTTTGCAACAGAGTCCTTCTTAGGCTGACTTGAAGAAGGTGTATTATTTTGAGATTCTTTGGTAGGATTTCCCTTTGGAGTATTTGTAGGCACCTTTTTGTTTCAAAGATTATATTGTTTATAGAATTGTATGATGGCATTCTGCAGCCCTGTCTGGTAATCTTCATTTTCCACTGACAACCTTTCATCATTCTCTTGCATGAATATTTCATTTGCATCCATGAATTGATCATGTTCTTGTTTAGTTAAAAACTCTTATGCTTCATCACCATCACAACAATGTATGTTGTCTTCAAAAGTTTCATCAAAATTTTCATTTACATAATTATTTTGAAAAGGAGGTCTTATTTGATGATCACCCTGGTTCCTCTGATCTCTTTGTCTGATTTGTGGAACTGTTGGTCTCCTTTGGTTTATGGGTGGAACATCAACATGTTCTCTGGTGTTAGGCTTATTATTTAAAGACATCTTCTCCATGAGTTTCTCCATGGTCTTCATCATCTATTCAAATCTCTCTTCTGATGACTGTGAGGTTGAAGGTTGTGCCGTATCTTGAACCTTGTTCATGTCCCTGTTAGAATTACATTTGATATTTCCTAAAGCCATTAGATTTGCTTCAACTTCTATTGCATCACTCATCATATCATATAGTGAACTGGATCTGATTTCCCTCAACAACAAAGCAAAATCACTTTCAAAGGAATCAACATATCTAAGTTGAGAAGCTCTAGAAGGAGGTTTTACTTCAGTAGGAATTGAGTTGTAGACTTTTATAAATCTAGCTGAAAACTCATGCACTGTTTCATCATGTGACCTTCTCATGTTGTTGTAATGGGTTAGCAATTGAAGGGAGTTTTTCTTGTCACCCCACTTTGCAAGAAAACTTGTTTCAAAGGCTTCAAAATTTTGGATACTCGTTGTTGGGAGAGCTCTGAACCATTTTCTGACTTCTCCTGCAAGACTTTGTGCAAACAACCTCATTTTTTCATCTTCATAATCTACTTCTTCTAGGTCCACAAAATCATTGAACTAGTCTAAATGTTTTTGGGATGACACATTGCCTTCAACATCGTACAACTTAATCCTCTAATTATATTCCTGGGGCAAATCATGTAACAGAGCATGTAGAACAAGAGCGTCAAACCTAGTTGCCATGGCTGCAATAAGAACTTGAAGTGGCTGATGGTTCTGAGTAGGAATCAAAGGAGGTTTAATAGAGGAAACTAAAATTAAATCTTGGAACCTCTTCTCATCAAAGATGATTTCATTCAAACTAGACTCAGATTTAGTTATGAACAGAGTTTGCTCAAATTTCAAATCAAAATCAAGGTCTTCAATGCTTTTCACTCCATCTTTGGGAAAAGATAGATATCTGTCTAGACACAAAACTGGGCTTATTGTCCTTTCTTTTCTTTTGTGTACAATTTTCTCAGGGTCAAACACAAGGATTATTGCTTCTCGGTCTAGATTTCTCCTAGTATGAATTCTCTTGGGAGCCAGGATTTCTCTCTCAAACTACTTTGTGCTACTAGTCTCTTTATAATGGAGTTGCCAGGGTAGATTTAGTCTCATCCAATAAGGTGTTTGATTCACTATCACCCTCATGAATCAAATCTAAATCTTTATGTCGTTCTTTCCCTTTCACAGTAAAATGGTGTCTCTATGTGTGCTATGTTGCTTTTATGTGCTTTACAATGAATGAATGGATAAATGAATGCATTTGTTAGGGTTTATTTGCAGTGCACACTAGAATAATTATGCAGAATAGATGTTATTAAATGGATAAAGTAGTAGATCAGGTGAATTTTATGGTAGAATTCATATTAAAGTAGAAGCAGAAGTAAAAACAACATCCCCAATCCCTTCCATGACTGCAGACATCTGCGTCCTGCAGTCACCCATAATCCATCTCGGGTGAGAATGCATTGTGCACTCTATGCATGGTGTAGCCTTTTGGTTTACCAGAAGGGCCAATGGTGAAAAGGGTTTTATTAGAGAACTAAGGTAGAACCCGGGTCAACCCATACATCCAACAAATGGTTATGTTGCCAGTTGGAACTTAGAAGGACAGCCTAGAAGGGGTTTCATGAAGAAGATGTAGTGGTAAAAAGGGATGTTCAGGCCATGGAATTCTACGAAGAAAGAGGTTGAAAGATGGTTGGAGACAAAGCAGTTAGAGTTTGCGTAGAAAGATAATAAGGGTTATAGGTATACACTGCGCCAGTATCTACAGAGGTATGTGTTTACTGATTTGCATGAAGCATATTTCTATTATTTTCCAAAGTTATTATAGGAGTGGATATTGAGGTTGAAAGATACCCATCTGAATCATCGGATTAGGCAAGTAGAGTGGATTGTTGAAAATATTGTGTAATTGGAAAGGGTTAATAACAATTTCACAAGCGCGGTGGATTTTTAGTTAGACAATATTTTTGAGGGGTTTATTACTGA
The DNA here is from genome assembly GCA_009831015.1 of Picea engelmannii. Lineage (NCBI taxonomy): Eukaryota > Viridiplantae > Streptophyta > Pinopsida > Pinales > Pinaceae > Picea > Picea engelmannii. The sequence goes on along the minus strand of ML856113.1, from coordinate 49,186 downwards.
ATTTACAGTAGACACAATGAAGTCATATACTGCTACAGAGCATGATTTCTTGAAGGGAGGGGGATTTCTTGAAGGGACCCAAAGGGAGGTACATCATATCACTTTACACATCAATCAAGATCGTATTACATGATAAATGTGTGATGACCATGGAATCAGAAAACTAGACCACTCTGCGCGCATGGGGGAATTGGGGGAAGCACTAAGGAAGATATGAGATATGGAAAAGGCTTTGGAGAGTAGCCAGAAGAAAGAATCAATGGACCCCATCATGATGGATGATGAACATACCAGGGAAATCATAAGGAAAGAAGGTGTGACATGCAGTGGATGATCCTACCAGTATAATATGAATATCAAGGAGAGGGCAGTAGCCGAGCGAGAGGGCTTGTACAATGATGAGGAAGAGGTAGAGGATCTCCACGCCACGTGGCAGATTGAGGATATCTTACACACCACATATGAGAGGAAAACCAGAGATCATGGGTCTGACATAGAAGAAGGCTCTCCATTCTAGATCTGAATTAGTATGGAACCCACAACCCCATGTGCGACTAAGACATCTAAAGAAGAAAACCCGGTTAACCAGCAAGTGATTAGTGGTAGAAGATTTTTTACAGGACGTGGGTCTAGTAGAAACTCAAGCAGAAGTTCAAGTTCAACAAGTAGCAGTCAAGTATCTACACCGCATAGAGGTGGTAGTACATCAAACTCATAATGGAAAGACAAGATCCAACTATTAGGTTACTAGAGTTATGTGGGGATGGGTCAAATGACCCAAAAAAGCAATTGTTTATTTGTGAGAAGATATGGGTAGCGAACTAGATTATGAATGAAGATACAAAGGTTTCATAGTTGGAAATCACATTCAAAGACCGCGCATTAGACTGGTACATGGGTCTCACAACAAATAATCCAACTGGAGCACCTACAATTGTAGTAGAGGTAAAGAGGCAATTAATAAATGAATTCCAGAAACTAAGCTCAAAGGACCAGCTAATGAATGAAATGATAGATGTTAAGCAGAAACCAAGAGAATCAGTCTGGGAGGTGGACCGGAAGTTCAAGAGGCTAAAAGGTAAGTTAAAGTATCCTATTACTGATATGCAAATAGGTGTTTGTTTGTTAACTCTTTATTGCCACACTTAAAGTATCATTTGAGGAAACGAAAATTCCAAAGTCATGTTGAGGCTCTGTAAGTAGCCTTACAGCTAGAGGAATCAGTATAAGCAGACAAACCCAACTGTGGAAGAGTTGAGGAAAGACCTGAAGAACTTAACATTTCAATTGAATCGAAATAAAGGTAAAGAGAAAAGGGAAGATGTTTGGTGCACATTATGCAGAACTAAAGGGCATCACAAGAATGAATGTCCATTATTTGCGCAGTATATTGGAGTAGGTATTCCAAACCCTTTATCTTCAGGAGGACCATGGTGTGATATTTTCAAAACACATGGGCATGATCCCTATCATTTCCCCCTGATGCAAAAGTATTAGACAATACCGAAGAGTACATTTTGTAATTTTTGTAAGTCATTTGGACACAAAGACAAGGACTATAGAACCTTGGAGATGATGAAAGAAAGGATTTTAGATACATACAGGGTGCAGGCCGAACACATGACAAGACAACCTGTGCAACAACCACGACAGTTTACAGCCAAACCACAGTACAATAACGCGTAGCAGTGTCAAGGACCACCATAGTATAATCCTGCACAACAGTATGCAACACCACCTCAGTACAATAATGCACAATCGCAGTACAATCAGGGACCTCAGTATAACACAATGTGCAGAGATAATTAGGGTAACAGAGGAGGTCATGGAGGAAGAGGCTTTGGAGGAGTTTAATGACCATTAGTTTTTCATAATTGTCAGAAACCAGGGCACTATGAAAGAGACTGCCCACATCCACCTTGACATGTATGTATTGTTGTGCAGTAGATCATGAGACAGAAGATTGTCCGACACTTTTGGTGAAAATGTAGGACAAGAAGAACCAGAACAATCAGAATGTACAATGGATTGTTGTGGAAAACAGATAAGAGGATGGTAAGAAGATCAACATAGTTACTAGAGGAGGAGCCACGACATGAGAAGATACATCAAAGAAGGATCAAGATCAGTACTAGTGGGTCAGGAAGAATACAACACTTGAAGAAAAGTTTGATGTGTGCTTAGAGAAAGAGATATTCAAAGAGGCTAGGTAGGAGATTATGAAAGAAAATATTGCATCTACTTTAGGAACAAAACCAGTAGATGATATACCAAAGTATGGCATGCCTCTATTATTTGATCAGACCAACAAAGAACAACATTCAAAACAAGTAAGTAACTTAAGAAACTTCTTGGGGTCATGTGTAAAATTGCTTAATGATAAAAAATCTTTACAAGTACTGCATAGTTTGTTAGAAAAGTGTAATTATGGGAAGAAGGGGTAAAAAGAGTGAATCAGGTCCATATGAAGAGAAGAACAATTAGGGAATTCAGGTTGAAAGAAAACATAGAATATTTCAATATGGGGAATATCATACTAGACTTAGGGTTTGAATTCAATGTTCTGCCAAAGAAGACCTGCGAAGCTATGGGAGAACCTCAATTGGGGTATTCACCTATTCAGTTGAAGTTATAAAATCAGCACAGAGTGGTGCCAATTGAAATATTGAAAGGGATTCCAGTAGATCTAGATGGTGTGTGCACCATGGCAGACTTTGAATTCATCGACACGGTAGACAATACTTCACCATATCAAGCATTGTTGGGCTTGGATTGGGATTTTGATAACCAGAGTATTATTAAGTTGAAGACAAGGAATATGATCTTTGAATCTAGAGAATACATAGTCATTGCACCATTGGATCCTTCATAAGGAGGAAGGTATGTGGAACCTATGATAGACAATATTCTTATAGAAGATGTAAATCAGTTATACAAAACAACCACGCATAAAGAAGATTATATCAACCCAACTGCAGATGGCATCCTCATTTGGAAGAGTATTAGTTCTTGTGCTTCGGACTTTGATACAATATTGGAGAACTAGCAGTAGCGACTACATGAATTATCCACTAGAAGATTTTTCAGAATGTCGTGCACTTTGAGATGGATTGGTTCATAGGTAAGAAAGCCTCCCATTTTTTATGGTCTAAATGACTTAGAAGAATTTTTAATGAAGTTTGAATTAGAGGTTGTAGAAAGTTAGAGATTACCAGTATTAGATATTTCTTTGAAAGCTACACCTTCCTGTTGGTAGGGTACACACAAGGAGAAGATCAACAACTAGTTTCAGTGCAAGAGGTTACTACGCATCAGATTAAACGCAGAACAGGAGAACAAAGTGTTGGATAAATATGAGGGATTTGGGAAAACTAAAGAACATGTAGATAAGTTCATGTTTCAATGGAGATTAGTACCACTAGAAGAATGACCACACCATTTTATTCACACATTAGAAGGCATCCCTAAGAATTGGTACACAGAATAGGAACAACGCAGAGAAACTGCGAACTGGGAAGAGATACAATAAAAAAAAATTAGTTACATTTGCATTTGAGCATGAAAGTACAGAGATAGATACAACATTGAAAGTGGTAAGAGATAGGATATTTGAAGAACCAGAATTTGAAATAATCCCAACGTATCATAAGCAGACTAGACAGACAGTTAAATAGTTTCTACACTATTATCACATCGCAGAAGAAGAAGATCCAATAGAGGGTAATTCGTGAAATATCCAGATCTTAGAAGTTGAAGGAGAAAGGGAAACAAAAGGACAAAAAATAGATTCAGAATATTATGCTACACCCCTACAGATAAAAAAGGTAAACATCGGAACTACAGAAAACCTAAAGAGTGCCAACATTGGAGATTATTGGGATAATCAAACAGTAGAAAGAATCATAGAATTATTGTGTGAGTAAGGTGACTTATTCCCAGTGAAATTCTCAGAGATGAAGGGATTAGCAGGAGATCTAGGAGAGATGAAGATCCATAGAGACCTTATAGTTTGAACCCAATAGACAAGGAGAAAGTAAAGGCATAAATTGACAAGATGCTAGAAGTTGGTGTCATAAAACTTGTGGAAGAATCAGAATGGATCAATCCTATGGTAGTGCGGGAAAAGAAGCAAGGAGGGATTAGGATTTGTGTAGATTTGAGATAATTGAATGATGCTTGCCTACATGATCCTTTTCCTACCCCATTTGCAAACGAATTTTTGGAGAATGTAGGAGGTCAAGAAGCTTATTCATTTACATATGGATTTTCAGGATATCATCAAATCAAAATAGCACTAGAAGATAGACATACGACAACATTTTCTACATAATGGGGATCATTTCAGTATACATTCATGCCATTTGGGTTGAAGAATGCACCAACCATTTTTTCAAGAGTAGTAGTAGCATCTTTTAAGGACTTCATTCATAAGTTTTTGGAGGTTTACTTGGATGATTGGACAATGTTTATCTTACTAAAGGACCATGTTGTAGTGCTAAGATTAATGTTAGACAGATGCAGACAGTGTCAGATATCATTGAATATTAAGAAATGTATTTTTAGCGCACCTTTTGGTATTTTGTTAGGGCATGTGCTGTGTAAACATGGTTTGTTGGTTGATCCTACTAAAATTGATGTCATAGTTAACTTACCACCACCAAAATTAGTGCGCTAATTGAAGAGTACACCTGGTCATACATGGTATTACAGGAAGTTCATAAGAGGATATGCATAGATTACTACGCCAGTGGAGAAATTGTTGAAGAAGGACACTAAGTATCAGTGGAATGATGAATGGCATCATATTTTGGATATTTTGAAGCAGAAGATTGTTACTGCATCGATTTTAGTGTTTCCAGATTGAGCAAAAAAAAATCATGTGCATGTGGATGCATTTGCAATAGCATTAGGAACAGTATTGACACAAACAGGAGAAGGTGATATAGATCACCCTATTGCATTTGCAAGCAAAAATTTATCAGATTCAGAACATAACTACAACACTACAAAAAGGGAAGGATTAGCTATGGTATATGCTTTGCATAAATATAGACATTACTTGTGAGGGAAGCATTTCAAGATGTTTATAGATCATTCTTCTCTCAGATATTTAGTCAATAAGCAAGCGTTGGGGGAAAGGATATGCAAATGGATAATTATTTCAAGAGTTTGACTTTGAAGTTGTGGTGAAACCTAGAATATTGAATACAGGGCCAGATCACTTATCCGGGATAACTAATGGAGAAGAACCCAACAACTTTGAAGACAACTTTCCAGATGCACAATTGTTTTCAATACAGATAGCTAATGAGTATTTTGCTGACATTATTGAGTTTTTTAGTACATGGTTTGCAGCAAGAGAATTTACTACTGCGCAGAAGAAAAATTTAGTGGTCAGAGTTGCAGACTATCAACTGATTGCAGGTCATTTATACAAGCTTGGAGCATATACCATCTTGAGGATATGTGTTATGGAGCATGAAAGGCCTATCATTTTAGCAGAATCACATGAAGGGATTGTTGGAGGAAACTACACAAGAAAAGATATTGTGCATAAGGTATTGCACGCAGGATTATGGTGGCCAACAATTCACAAAGATTCAAAGAAATATTGTCAGAAGTGTGATGTTTTTCAAAGAGTTGGGAATCCATCTAGGAGGGATGAGATGCCATTGAGACCTCAAGTAACTTTACAAGTGTTTAATAAGTGGGAAATAGATTTTGTAGGTCCAATTAATCCACCAACAAGAAGATCAGGAGCTAGATATATTATTACAATGACATAATACTTAACCAGATGGGTTGAGGCAACAATAGTAAAGGATTACAACGTAGAGACTGCAATGCACTTTTTATTTGAACATATAGTGACAAGGTTTGGATGTCCAAGAATATTGATGAGTGATCAGGGGACTCACTTTATCAACAACACAATTGAGGAAATGATGGAAGAATTTGAGATATATCATGAGAAGAGCACTCCTTATCATCCTCGGGCCAATGGAACAGTGGAAGACTTTAATAATATTTTGGAGAATGCCTTGACAAATATTTGTAATGTGAACAAAGACGATTGGGATTGGAAGGTACTAGCAGTACTTTGTGCTTATAGAACTACATGCAAGAAGCTAACAAGGCAACCACCCTTTAGGTTGGTGTATGGACAAGAAGAAGTAGTTCCCTTAGATTATTTGATACCAAGTCTGCGCATTGCAACAATTAAAGATATGACAGAAAGGGGTGCAACACAAGACATATTGACTCAACTGATGGAATCGAAAGAGGACAGAATCATAGCAGGTTTCCATCAAGAGGTACGAAAAGCAAAAGATAAAGCATGGCATGACATACATATTAAGAAGAAGAACTTCAGAGTAGTAGATCTAGTTCTCCTCTATGATAGTAAATATTTGCAACACCCAGTGAAACTTAAGATGCATTGGTTAGGGCCATACTAGATAAAATCTGTCACAGATGGAGTTGTTGTACATCTATAGAATTTTGTAGGCAAGGAAGTTCAAGGACTAGTGAATGGTAGTTGACTAAAACTGTATAGGCACAGTCGACCCACTAACCCTCAGTAGTTGCAACGCAGCAAGTAGACTTGTACATATTGTAAATAGTAGGAGTTAAAAGAAGAAAAAACGAAGATAAAACTAGAAAAATGAAGAAAAATCCAAGAATAAGTAGTTAGAGGAATAAGTTATAGACAGATAGTTGAGAATGACAGTGCACAACAGACAGAAAGTTAGGGCGACAAGAAGTGAAGATATTGCACACAGGACAACTATAGCATAAAGAAGTACCAATGCAATAGAGATATGTCATAGTAGAAAAATACATCGCACCAGAAAAACAAAACAATTGGGAAAAAGAAAAAATGGTCACCAGAAAAAGAAGGTGCGAAACGAACATTTATGACAGTAATTGAAGAGTTCCCGACAAGCTTTGGAGTATTTATGACAACAGTTTAGAAGCAAAATTAGGGTTCAAAAAGACATTGTGAATTCGAGGGAACAAAGAGCTAAGCAACGAGAAGCGAAGAACGAACATGTGATTTAGCAGGCTGACAGTGAGATTGCAAACACAAACCCACTTAGATTCCAGCACGATGGGGCCACCCAAATCCGAGCATCCAGCCAAATGTTGAGGAGAACCCGCAGGAATAATAGGTCACTGCCAAAGCTAGCAATCGAGGTCGAAAACCCTATGCAGATGGAGGGATTGGTGGATGTGGAGGCCATTCCTTCCCCAGTCATCGAATCTATGATTCCTACACTGGTCGAGGAATAAACACAAAAAAATGCAGATTGACCCACCAAACACAACAATAGAGCCAAACCTGATGCAGGAAACATTTCATCTCACAGAGGAAGCAGATGAGGAGAGGACCGAGTCCGACGAGATGAGGACTCAAGATGGCGCAAAACAAGCACAACAGGAACAAACACCACCAACAGATATCATGGCACAGTAGGAGTCTGGTGGAGAGGAGAAGGAGGAAGAGAAAAAGTATTAGGAAGCAAGGTCCTCAAGTGCACCGGGAAAGGGGAAAGGAAAACAATAGGTCCAGATATCTCTACGCAAGCAACCAAAGGTAACCATTGTGTTATCGCACATACCAACAAGAGTAAAGGTTGTTGCATATTTACTTGGATGCATAGATAAATTTCCCTATTCAATCCATGATGTAAAGAACACAGATAAATTCCCAGAGTTTTCGCAACATGTATACTTGGAAAGTAGAGGGGACAGTGCGACAGGAGTACCAATAATGGAACCAAAGCAGTGGATACAAGGGTTATATAATACAGGCAAAATGAACCTATTAGATATCTCGTACTTTGGTAGGGGAAATAATGTAAATAATTGCATCAAGCAGTTATTGTCAGTCATGCACGGAGGTATTTTGTGGCTAGATACACAAGTTTCCATTGATGTTGACTTGATAGCCAAGATAACAAGTATGCCAAACAATGGTGAGAAACCTACGCAGTACCTTGATGACAAGACCAGGGAGAAATACTTGGCAGAAGAGATGAAGCAGGCCTATGAGATAGAGAGAGGATCCAAGAGGATCATTATCAATAGGATAAGTGAACCAACAACACGGCTATCAACCAAACTGATGGCATGTAAATTACTCAGGAAGTGTCGCAAGGAGGAAGTGCCAGCAGGCATAATAACAACAGTCGTGTAGTGCATGAAGGGAATTGTATTAAGCTGGAGCCCATACTTGTTAAATCTATTTTTAGATGATTGCAAAGACACCAGGACATAGGGACAAAGTTTCATTACTCGTGGCTCATTATATTGATTGCATTAGTGGGTTCAAAGCACCCCAAATATAACATGTTCTATCAGATAACTCTAAGGTGTCGCACAACACATTATGAATCATTATGGCACACGCAAAAGAAAGACAAACAAATGCTAGCATATTTGCAACATACCTTGAAGAAATCCAAGAAAAGGTGGCAAAAACTTGGAGCATCCCACTAGAGGTGGTAGAGGAGTACAAAACAATAACACATTTTAAAGCATCGAGGCATAATACGTGGATCCAGGGATCCAGAGAAGGAGTGGTTGCAGATGAGATACTGCATCATGGAAGAAGAAGTCCAGTGGGTAATGAAATACTGGCAAGAAGAATGGAAGGTTCCAGTAGAACAACCAAAGGACAAGCAGTCAGCAAAGGACAAACACCCAAAAGAAGCAGGCTCATCGCAAATGAAGAGTACCCCAACAAGTAATACAAGGACAGCAACACGGAACAAGAAGCATACAGGGAGGAGAACATCAACAAAGAACAAGATGATTCCCAAGTTGATCACACAGTAGAAGAACTGCATAGATACTGCTAATGACCCAAACCAAAGGAAGGAGAACATCCCTATGTAGGAGGGACAAGCAAGAGGAAATATACTAGATACCCTAGGCACAACACAACCAACACAACCAATGCCACCAAAGAGAATGATTGTACAGATAGGTGGAGAACGCAAGAAAATTAAGGCGCACAAGGGAGTCCCAGAGTATACCATAATAGAGGATAATGCAGAACTAGTCACAGAAAAGGTACATGACCGCGCCATAGAATCCCAGGAAGATGCCAAGAAGTAAAGAAAAAGGATCATGCAAGAGTTGATAGAGGTAAAGCAGGTATTGGAGCATATATTATTTACCAAGGAACAATAAGAAGGGGCAACAAAACAACAAACAACGCAAGTGCAGCCCATGCCAGCACAAAATGAAGAGGATACAGTGCGACTAACAGCATTGGTAAGCCAAAGATTTAGCCTCACCAAAGATATGTTGCAAATTGATCAGATCATGGCACATAAACAACTTAAGGACGTACAACAAATGGAGTTGGAATTGGCAAGGATACCAACAAAGGCCTTATATAAGTTGTAGATAAGCATGGCGCACGAAGTTCAATCCAAAGCCAGGAGGGATGCAACAAACTTGGAGACAACCAAGGTAGCCAAGGAGGTAGTAGAGACAATTCTTACAAAATTATGGATAGAACATGAGGAAGAAAAATGACGCGTAGAGAGATTGGAGCAAAGACTTGAAGAAGTCTTCCAAACAATTATGGACAACGACTCGCAGGAGAAATCAGTGTAGAAGAAAAGCTAAAGAAGATAGCGCATACGATGGAGGAATATAAACATGAAATAGTAGAGTTGGTTGGAAAGCTAACACTAACCACACCTCCAGAAGTCAAGTCAAAAAGGGAACAACAAACGACAAAACAAGTACACCTTTTGGCACTGGAAGTCAAGGAAATAACAGAGCTCTATGAAAGGACCATGCAACTTTGGACGAGCCTAACAGAAGATGAAGGAATCTAGAACTTGGAAAAAGGGAAGAAAAGTTGAATGTCGTAGTCCAGGATCTAAAGCAACAATAAAAGCCAATGCCCATACCTATGATACTAAAGGTCACGCAGGAAAAAAAGAACATGGAAATAGAAGTGAAGGAAATCCATGAGGAAAGGAAGACCAAACATGATTAGTTGGAGCCCCTACAAGAGCAAGCAAAAAAGATTGATTTGGATTTATGAGTGGAATGAAATGAATAACAGTCTGAATACAATAACACAGAGATACGGAGAACAACAACACATATCCAGTGAACAATAACTTCTATTGAATAAATGAAATAGGTTGAAACTGGAAACAACTTGCTTGAATGGTGGTAGCTATCTCTAAGAAGAGATGTGGCTGCTATGTGCATCTGTATGAGAAGAATCATTACAATGAGGCTCCGGAGTCCTTTTTAACATTACTCATGAATTCCAAAACCCTAGACATCCAAAAACCTAACCCTAGGAACTTAAACGCCAAAATTTATGTGGGCCTTGATGGGTAAGTTGGTACCTCAACTTCCTGGGGTCGTAACTTTTGCATACGACCTTCGTTTTAGGTGCGTGATAGCCCATTGGAAAGGTCTTCGAGAACTACACATTATGTCATCAAACTCTAACTTCATCTATAGTTTGACTATGGAAAGAAAAAAAAACATTGTTTAGGGCCCCAAAACAGCCCTGGAAGTACAAAAAGATGTACTGACATGAAAACTTATAAACTAAGCTAGTTGGATTACGTGGGAGAGCACCAATATCCACCTGGGAGTTGTGTAGGGCTTTAGAAAACCCCAAAAGTGTAAAACCCACAGTTACAAATAAGTATAGAAGAACGTGTTGAACTAAAACTATTAAAAGGAGCCAGTTGGAATAGGTGGGTGGCCACCAATATCCACTTGGATCAGCCCTCCCCCCTTAGGAGGAAATGGTCTCCATTGCGTTGAGTTCCCCCATCATATGAGGAAATTTATGTTGAATTTGGCTACGGGTGAGCCACTTACCTTGGTTCAGGAGTTGCCCTGCCTTGACAACCCGATAAAGTTGGATCCTCTGCTGACAAGTGCCCTTGACCTATGTGTCCACTATATGATCAGTGGATGATTTTTCCATGCAATCAGGGTTGAGATCTATTGGTTTCAATTGTTCTGTGATCTCCGACGTGTCCAATAATGGTGAAAATTATGGCCAGAGGAGGTCCACATTGAACACTGAGTGCAAGAAAAGGAAGGGGGGAGTGTTGAGCTCAAAAGCATTGTCACCCACATCCTTGGTGATAGTGTAAGGCCCATAGCAAAGTGGACGGAGCTTAAGATGGGGCCATGTAAGGCATTCTTTCTACAAATGTAACCAGACCTTGTCTCCCACCTGAAACTTGTGCAATACCCAGTGTTGATCATGGCGCTACTTGTACTTAGCATTGGCTTTCTGCAAAATCTCATGGACCTATTGGCAGATGTGTTCAATTCGCTCAATGAATCTGGTGGCTTTATCAACCTCAGACTGAACATGCGAAGAATATGTATGTGTTGTTGCAAGAGGTAGTGCAACATCAATGGGACCCAACGGTTGGAATCCCAGCCCCACCTGAAAGGGGCTATGGATGGTGGAGCTATGGAGAGCCATGTTGTAGTTGTGTTGAACATAGGGAAGACTCTCATCCCATGTACATGGATGCTTAGAGTTATACATGCACAAGATGTGCACAATCATCCAATTGACGACCTGTGTTTGGCCATTGGTTTGAGGGTGGAAGGCAGTGGATTTAGTGAGCTTGGTGTCTAGCAGTGACTACAGACTCGACCAAAATGTGTTGAGGAACCTGTTGTCCCAATCAAAGATGATGGTCTATGGTATCCCAAAATGGACCCACACTCGTTCGAAGAAGAGCTTGACAGTATCTATCGTTGTGATGCTCTTCAAGCTGTGAGAATGTCCATCTTCAAAAATCGATCAACTACCACAAATACACAATCATTGCCTTTCTTGGTGGATAGAAGGACAAACATGTAATCCATCGAGATGGATTCCCAAGGCCTCTCAGGAGTAGGAAGAGGGGTGTATAAGACTTGCTTCTTGATGGTTGGCTTGGCAATGGCACAGACAGTGCAAGATCCGATATACTTGATGACATCATGTCGAAGTTTTGGCCAATAAATTTTTTTTTGTAGAACGACCACAGTTTTCTCCACGCAAAAATGTCCTGCCATCTGACTGTACTGAGCCTCCCAAATCAGCTTTGCACGCTCGCTTGCAGGAACACAGAGATGGACCAAATGGCATAATAGTCTGTCCTGAATGTGAAAATCAGTGAGATTCATACCTGTAATCAAGAGCTGATAGGTGGGGACGAAGTTCAGATCTTGTTGATAAAGTTGGGGCCACTCAAATGCCTCATGCCCAGAGGAATGGAGCACGGTGGTGAGTGCATCCATGGGAGGTCAACTTAGGCAGTTAGCGACACGATTTGTGCTCCCTGTTTTATACTTGATGTTGAGATGGAACTACTCCAGGTAGGTGGACCACTTTTGATGGCAGTCGTTCTGCAATTTCCCCTATGTTTATATGAACTGCAAATGCTTGTGATCAGTGTGGATGATTGTCTCATTTCCTAGAATGTAATGTTTCCATTGACAACAGGGTTGTACAATGGAATACATTTCCTTGTCATTGGTGGGGTATTTCTGGACAGTATCTGAGAGTGTCTCACTATGGTATGCGATCAGATGACCGTGTTGAGTGAGAATTGTGCCTACAACATAGTCGGATGCATTAGTCTCAATCTTGAACAATTGTTGCAGATCAGGTAAGGATAGTACTGGAGTTAAGCACAAGCGGTTCTTTGGATCATCAAATGCTCATTGTTGTTCCTTCCCCCACGCGAACTTTGCCCTGCCACCGTCCTTGGTCACTTGGTTGAGGGCCCATGCAATATGGGAGAATCCCAACATGAACCGTCGGTAGAAGTTGGACAGTCCCAAGAATCTTTGAAGCTCGGTTACTGTGGTCAGGGATTGCCAGTCACGAATGACTTGGATCTTAGCTGGATCAACATGTACCCCATGCTCATCAACAATGTATCCCAAGTATTGGACCTTGTTCATGCCAAAGGATCATTTTTCCAAGTTTGAATATATCTTGTGTTGTCGTAGAGCGCTCAAAATTTGCTTAATATGCTGCATGTGTTCCTCCCAAGTTATGTTGAAGATGAGGATGTCATCCAAATATACCACCACAAAAGAGTTGGTGAAGGGTCTCAATACATCATCCATCAACCTCATGAAAGTGGTTGGTGCATTTGTTAAGCCAAAGGGCATGACCAACCATTCGAAGAAACCTTCTTTAGATTTGAAAGTTGTCTTCCATACATCAGTTGGTTCGATGGGAACCTAGTGGTAGCCAAAATTTAGGTCAATCTTGTTGAAGAACTTTGCCCCCTTGAGTTGATCAAGAAGGTCATCAATTCTGGGAATTGGGTACCGGTTCTTGACTTTGATTTTTTTTAATGCTCTGTAATCAATGCAGAGCTGCCAGGTCCCATCTATCTTCTGCACCAGTACAATCGGGCTTTCGCAAGGGGAGGAGTTGGGTCTAATGTGCCCCTTTTGAAGCAACTCTTGTATATGATGCTTGATTTTCGTCATTTTCCATCAACGAGTGATGATAGATTGGTCCATTAGGAAGAGGTGAAAGGGAGTTAGATCAATTGGATGATTGACTTGGCAGTGCGTCAGTACCCCGATGGGTGAGGAGAAGATGTCTTTGTACTCTTCCATGATTTCGTCCACTTGCTTTTGCTGCAAAGAGAGGCTCTGTGTAGAGGCCACAGATGTGGCAGTGACCTTCTTCTTATTGTGAGCACAGATCACAAAGAAGACAGACTTCCTAGTCTATGAAATGACCTTACTGCATTGCTTAGCACAGATTAAAGAAATAGCGGTAGGTGACGCTACCTCTGGTATCTTGTACAATTGTCTACCCAAAATAATAATAACATTGTGGGGTCTAGACTCATACACAACATGTCGCTTCCACAAATATGGTTGTCCTAAAAGAACATCACAAACTTCAAGGGGAGAAATATCACACAACACCTCATCTTTGAAAGGCTTGATGTTGTAGGGAAGATGACATTGTTGGCGACACAAAGATCTCTTCCTTGGCGAAGCCAGCTGATGGTGTAGGGTTGTAGGTGCAGTGTCGTCAACAGGTCCAGCCACTTGATGATCTCTGCTGAGATCAGGTTCTTCTGACTACCGCTATCAACAATGAAATGAAGCAAAGCCCCCTTTACCCACATCTGTGAGTGAAAGAGGCGTTCCCCTTCCTCTAGTTCTTCTAATTCGCTTGACTAAACTTTGGTGGTAGCAACAGTGGCACTGGCTTCATCATCGATAATTTGCTTCCCTCCTTCTGGATTTGATTCAGATTCAGAATCTGCCTTTGACTCAGAAGCTTTCAGCTCGACCACTAGTGACTGCTTGGAGTGGCATTCTTTTGTGTTGTGTCGAGGGATTTTATGGCATTCACACCATTTTTCGGTGTCCTTCTTTGAATTCCCATTACCCTTCTTATGTTGTGGCTTGGACATGTTGTCCTGAGAGTGACCATATTTTCTTTGTCCCTTGTTTTGTGGGTTGGGGTCTCCTTTTCCCTGCTTCAGCTTTGAGGATTTTGCAGATCCAAACTCTCTCCTCTTCTACTTAAATTTTTGCTCGATCTTGACAACACATCTATAATTTGTACCCAATGATACGATGTCCAAAAACTCCATTTATGCTTGAATGTATCTATGTAGACAACCACGATATTTGAGAACCAGATGTTGCTTAGAGTCTTTGATACCCAATTTGGTGCGTAGGGTATGGAAAATATTGGTTAAATCTGGTACTGTCTAGTCCCTTTCCTAACGCAGGGTGGTCCATCTTGTGTATTGGTCCTCGTAGCTTCCAACATGGTAGTATTGTTCTTTAATGGCATCCCTGAAGTAATCCCATGTGGGGTTGACTGCAAATATTGCAGATTCCTCTATGGTCGTTTTCTCAAAGTAAGTATCCCACCAATCCTTAACATGGGGGACGACCTTGAGGAGTGCAAAAGTAATATTTTCCCTATCAAAAAACTTGTGGACCAAAAAATACCCTTCGAGCGGATTCAACAAATTTATCTACATCATCCGCATCTATTAGTCCTCCAAATAATGGAATATCAAATTTTACATGTACCTTGAAGGGGGTTGCATGGTTGCTTGATGAAGATGTGTCTCCTGTGGGTATTTTGTTCCTTTGTCACGCAAGGGATTACTAGAGAATTTTTTTTAAAGGATCTCCTGATCCATCATCTTTCTTTTCATTTGCCATGGGTTTTTTTCGGGCTCAACGCAACCAATATTTCAAAGTCTCGACTAGTTCGAGTCCCAACTTCTTGTACCCAGATCTTGTCGGGGACATGCACGAAGAAAAATAAATGAGGAGCAAACCACTCTAATACGACGGATCTGGATTTATGAGAGAAACAAAATGAATAACAAACTGAATATGATAACACAGAGATATGGAGAACAACAACATATATCGAGTGAACAATAACTTCTATTGAATAAATGAAATAGGTTGAAACTGTAAAAGCAAAACTGAAAACAACTTGCTCAAATGGTGGTAGTGATCTCTGAGAAGAGATGTGGCTAATATGTGCATCCGTCTTAGAAGAATCATTACAATGAGGCTCAAGAGGCATTTTTAACACTACTCGTGAATTCCAAAACCCTAGACATCCAAAAACCTAACCCTAGGAGATGAAACGCCAAAAGTTATGTGGGCCCCGATGGGTAAGTTGGTATCTGAACTTCCCGGGGTTGTAACTTTTGCATACGACCTCCGTTTTAGGCGTGTGATAGCCCGTTGGAAAGGTATTTTTTAGAACTACACATTATGTTGTCAAACTTTTACTTAGTTTACAATTTGACTATGGAAAGCCAAAAAAACATTGTTTAGGGCCCCAAAATGACCCTAGAAGTACAAAAAGATGTACTGACATGAAAACTTCCAATATAAGCCAGTTGGATTAGATGGGTGGTCACCAATATCCACTTGGGAGATGTGTAGGGATTCAGGAAGCCTTGAAAGTGTAGAACCCATAATTACAAAGAATTACAGAAGAACGTGTTGAACTAAAACTGTCAAAAGGAGCCAATTGGAATAGGTGGGTGGCCACCAATATCCACCTGGATCAAAGATGCTAACAACGTTGGAAACAAAGAAATCTGGAATGGAACAAACACACTCATAAAGCATACAAGTGTTGAAGGAGCACGTCACATCACATGTTGTGGATACCTTGACAAAACAAATTGTGTAGGCTAAAAAACAAGTAGATGAACTAGCAAAGCAGTTCCAGAAGTTGGAGAAATCAGTGCAGACGATACACACTACCTGAGTGGCTCGGGACGAGCCACGGGTTAATGTTGGGGGCCCGTTGGAGCATGAAATTTTGGGATTTAAGTGTAGTAAGTGAGGAAGAATGGACCAAAGGAAGCAGCGTGCCAGGAAAGAAGAAAGATTAGCGCAAGGAACAGTTGGATCAGAGACCAACCACGTGGAAGGCAATTAGAAATTGGACAAGTGGTGTCCACTTAGAATTAGGTTTTTTGAGTCATAATGTAAGGGTTTTTACCCATTTTTGTAGTATAAATAGAGGATGTATGAGGCAGTTAGGGAGTGAATCATAGATCATATCATATATCATCATTGAAATTTGGCATGAGCAGAGTACTTTGAGCATCCTTTTGAGTTTTGAGTCAAAGTCTGTATTTTGTTGAGATCTGCAAAGCTCGGATGGAGTCAAAGTTGAGATGTAATTGAGGGTCAGGTCGCAAGCTGTGGAGCTTGGTGCGTCATTGGTCAACCTCACCATTCTTAAACCCTATGATGTAATGCGCGTAGCGCTATTTTGATGAAGAATAAGAAATAAGCAGAAGATCTTTGTGGACGTAGCCAAAGGGGGGTGAACCATGGTAAAATGGTGTCTCTCTGTGTGCTATGTTGCTTTTATGTTCTTTACAATGAGTGAATGGATAAATGAATGCATATGTTGGGTTTATTTACAACATGCGCTAGAATAATTATGCAGAATAGATGTTATTAAATGGATAAATTAGTAGATCGGATGAATGTTATGGTAGAATGCATGTTAAAATAGAAGAAGAAGTAAAAAGAACGTCCCCAGTCCCTTCCATGACTGCATAAACCTATGTCCTACAGTCACCCATAAGACATCTCGGGTGAGACTGTGTTGTGAACTTTGTGCACAGTGTAGCCCTATGGTTTACCAGAAGGGTCGATCGTGAAAAGGTTTTTGTTGGAGAACTAAGGTAGAACCTGGGTCAGCCCATACATCCAACAACAACATACAAAAGGACATTTGTGGGCAAGGGTTTCTCAAATAGTCAAAGGAAAGATCAAGGGCACATTTGTGGTCTAGCTTGGTCAAGGAAGGAAGGGCACACTTCTTGGGTGCATTATTTGAGGAACCTTCTTGCATAGCTTGAGAGGAGCATTCCATGCTTGAGACACTCCATATATATATATATATATATATATATATATATATATATATATATATATATATATACACTAAACTGATTTTCCTGGGGGGGGTTTGTCCATGGTCATGTTGACCAAAAATTACACTTGTTCATTTTTCATGTATTCTTAGTTGTATATCACCAGTAGGAGCTTGTTAATATCCTAGAGGAGTGTTATTTGTTTTATGGTATTTTCATGTGCTAACATTAGTTCTAAAACCACTTGCGAGGGAACCATAAAAGAGCACTTAACCATCAGCTTGAACGAAGTATTCTTGGCAGAAAATTTAGACATGTTTGGTGTCCTAAAACAAAAACACGAATAGCTTTGATAAAGTAAACTTAGAGCCCAACAAGAGGTCATAAGACATGCATGTTGAACATCCTTCTAGTTCCTCAAAAATATTCATGTTTCTCAATGTAACATACCCCTTGATTGGGTACCTCAAAAATTCACCTTATTGAAACAAATTCCACATTCTTAGATGAAATTCAAACTTTTGATAGCGTTGTTATTCAATCAAGGAGCATGCATGGTAGACCATGCACCAAGAAACATGTATATATACATATATAAATGAAAAAAATTATGTTATGCAATTTACATCAACAATATTCACTTAACATACTTAGCATTAACAATGAGCAAGTATATTATAATGGAGTGAAAAAATAAACATAGAGAACATAGTCACTTTTTTTCCATAAATAGTTCACCAACTTGTTGCAGACATTCCACCCAAACTTAGGTTTTGTTGCACATTCACTCTCTACAACAAGCCACCCCCGAAATGAGGCTATGAATCCACAAGGACGGGTGCCTGGACTGACTCTAAAACACACACACTATTCATCTATAAAACTCTCATAGTCTATTGAATCACACAATAATTCCCAACTTACCAATTCTCTTTCCCCCTCAGTCTACAGAACCCAAAGAAATGAACCCCTTTATCTACAATGTAGTCCCTCAAGCTCTTCCAATTCTTTCTAGGGCTCTAGTGTTACTGGCCAATAAATCTCAATGTTCGAAGCTCCAAGGATTCTTAGTTGCGGACAATTCTTTCTCAATATCCAACCTTCTCATGAACACATGCATTATTTTCTTGCTAGAATAACCACTAGATACCTCTTGGGATATTATTATCTTCTCATTATCAACTTTATAACTTTGTACTTCCACTCTCAGAATTCTCATAGTCTCTACCAATTTTGTTGACTCCACCTTGTTCCTATGTCCAATAGATTTTGTCTCTTTATTACCCAAACTAATGTTTAGGCCTTTAACTTCTCTTTAATGGATGTAGGCTCTTTGTGCATCCTCCATGTCTTCGATATGCAATCCTGAGCTTGACTTGATATGCTTATACGTCTAAATCTGCAAAATGTGCAAGTAATAATTATTGTTAGAAATTATGCATAATAAAAAAAAATGCCAATTAATGTTATAGGTCACTTTCTTCTCAATTCATGCAAAATATCTTAACACTCCTCCATATTGTAATCCTTCATATTATTCTCCTCTGAATCATATTTCCAATGACTATACTTATAACTCAATCTGCTCTCTGAGTTGAAAATTATGGCCTTCTAAAAAAACCATTTTCATCCAATTTGTGCACTTTTTCCATTGATGCAATTTTATCTAGGAGGTCAACTTCTATCACCTACAAAAGAAAATACATCAAGAAACAAGAAAACTTCTATATTGGGAAATGATAATATTGGTGATGGTGAACACACAACAATTTTCAAATTATCAATTTGTTGCTCTGGTCAAATTTTGCAACAATCTAGAATTAACAACTTTGTCCCTTTTACATTTTCTCCAGACTTAGAATTTTTAGCCAAACTGGATATCTCCTAAACTGAGTAGTTTTGGAAAAACTTCACTAATGAAAAATTGTTTGGATTGGTGAGTAGGTAAAATGTCAAGTAAATAATTTTTTTCTAGTTTTTTTTATCTAGGGTCCCTTTTCCTCCTCCTAAAATCTCAAAAATCCCTAAAAAGTGGCCTATAATAGTGTACTTTGGCTTATTTTAGCATCCCTTGGAATCTGGCCAAATGCTACACTAGTATTTTCATTTCTACTTCCTTGTCTCATTATAAAAATATCATCAGAAACAGAGGCTTTGTTAGAGAGTACTAGTCTATTCTTCAAAAATCACTAATTTGCCAATTATGGAGAATTGGTGCATAATTGAGCAATGGCCCTCACTGGTACTTCTATATCCCTCCTCACCGTGGACATACCCAAAACAATTCATCTCAATATAGGTTATTACGATCCTATTATGATGATCTGACACCTCGGGTCCACATGGAACCTTGAGGTGATTCCATGTCATCCCTCTAGCCACCTTGGGCCTACATTGTCATTCTCTCATCGTCCCCTTCCTTCTTCTTCCTCTTCTTTCTTTCTCTTTTTCTTTATTTTATTTTATTTTATTTTCCTCCAGCCCCCACCTAGGCCCAACGATCCATATGACATGCTTTGAATGGTTGATGGGATAGGAGGGTCCCATCCTATACCTTTACCTTTGGTGCACCTATCCCTAGCCATAGATCTTATATCTATGGCTAATATCTTCTACGGCCTGCCAAGATGCACCCAACTTAAACCATACAAACTTGATTGGTGTTAGATCATACGACATAGAAAGGAACAAGATTATCAATGATTTTGCATTGCGAGAGTTTGAATAGCACGAGACTTGGGATGATCCCAAAGTCATGATACCACTTACCACCCTCCTCCCACGCGTTAACCTTGGATTGGTTGTGGGGGTTTGGAATCATGCTCTAATACCATGAATCCAAGTTCGACAAACCACTTACCAAATGTGTCACTGACATCACCTGTGGACCCATCACCTCTGCGACACAAACCCCTAGTCTTGCCACCATGGAAGTACACATCACCACTACCATGTCACCCGACATGTGGCCTCCATGTCACCATGTACGAAAAAAATCCCAAATTTTCCTAAATTTCCAAAAATTCATATTTTCTAGAAATCTTCTTCAGCCACCCAGGTGCCCTTCGGCTCGACCTGTACTAAAATTAATTTCTTGTCATGTGTGTCGGCCCATATGGCTTGAGCATTGCAATCGGTGCTCTGATACCAAATTGTAATGTACCCCTTTCCTGGGTACCTAAAAAATTCACCTTCTTGAAACAAAGTTTGCATTCTTGGATGAAATTTGAACTTATGATATCATTGTTATTGAATCAAGGATCATGCATAATAGACCATGCACCAAGAAACACACACACTCACACACATAAATAAAAACATATAAGTTATGCAATGCACAACAACAAAAAGATTCACTTAGCATTAATAGTCAACAAGCATATTATAACACAACATGATTATACACAACATAATTATACACATATAGAATAGTGTACACTTAACTTCAAGAAAAAATTCACAAACTGGTTGTAGACGTTAGACATTCCACCAATTGGCACCCAAACTTAGGCTATGTTTTGCATTCACTCTCTACAACAGGCCACCCCCGATCTAAGGCTATGAATCCACAAGGATGGGTGCCTAGGCCAACTCTAAAACACACACACACACACACACACACACACACACACACTAGTCAACTATCAAGCTCTCGTAGTCTGCTCAATCACACAACAATTCCCAACTTACCAACTCTCTTTCCCTCGATTTAGTCTGCACAAACCAAAGAAAGTGTTATTGGCTAGGAAATCTCAATGTTGGAAGCTCCACGGATTCTCAACCCTGGATAGTTATTTCTCAATTTCCATTCTTCTCATGCACATATGCATTGTTTTATTGCTAGAATAAGCAACATATACCTGCATCCAACTAGCAATGGCTCTCTACCTCCAACATCTCATTCCCATGCAAAAAAAAAGAACAAGAATGAAAGAAAATGACCAAGAATAACCCCAAAACCAAAAAGTATGGTTAAAATATGCATGCCCAAAAGGCACCACATGGATTCCCCCAAAAGCTCACATAACCACTTTTCCCACTAATTCCAAGATGGATTTAATAAAATATAATAATTTTAGCCTAGCCCCTTTAGCCCCCACCTTCTTGTGGAATCATAGCCCCCTATGACTGTGTCCTTATCCATCTACAACGAGCGATGCATTTTAATTATTAATATTCAATGATAATACATCGCTAGTTTCTTCAACCTTTCAACATTACAAGCACTCCGACCTTTCATCAAATAAATGAAAATTCATTGCTAATATGGGGATCAAAATTGGGGTATTACATTGAACACTACTGAGATAACTAACCACTAAGTTCCCTATATTTCAATGAATCTTGTCACACAAACAACAATGAAAAAGGATTTTGTATGTGCTTAATGACAATGCATGTTTATATTTCTCACCAATTGAAGGTTATTAAAAGAATAGGTACTTCCAAGTGAAAATGTACTCCCCAACATCCATGAAGAGGCAAAGCAATTGTTGAAAATGTTGGGTGTTGAATACGTATCACTTTCGTAATTGTTTGAATGATTGTATTATTTTTAGAGACAAATACATAGATAAA